>JANHFY010007401.1:0-33593 GCA_027560095.1 Chloroceryle inda | reverse complement strand
AGAGTATAGCAGTTACTGTTGCACAGTATTTTTTTCCCGAGGAGTAGCTGACAAATTATGCTCTGTGTTTATTTTCACGCCAGAAGATTTTCATCCTGTTAAAAATTCTGGTGAATTTACCTCACCATTTGCTAAGAACCTAGGACTGCTTTTGAGCTGTGGTTCATCAGGACAGAGGTGAATTATAAAAGAACACACCACTAAAGTCCAATTCTCCTGTCTTCAGTTACCAGGAATAAGTTTACAGCCTCGTGTTCTCCTGGGAAAGCAACCGTACGGCCTCCACTGTCCCACTATCTAAAGCTATGTGCCGATGAGTTGTGTTGCCGCAATGGAGTGGCCACAGAAAAATCTTTCACCCATCCAGAAGAGAGGGAGCGCCGCTTCCTGCATTGGAACAAACTGAACAAAAGGCAAAAGGAAAGCTTCAGATTTAAGAGCAATTTAAAAGTCTTCTGCCCTGTTCCATTTCCTGCAGTCAGTTGCTTTTGCAAAGAGCTTTTTAGATACCAGGCCTGTATTTTGCAATTCTGGATTTTCCTCCCACACGGCTGTCTGCAAAGAGTCATGCTGAAAGATTATCCTGGAAAATGTATAAACAATTCTTCTCTTTAACCTAGCTCCTCTATTTGTGCACATCTAAGCTCCTGACCTGTGGTCAGTGGCTGTTGTTTAATTCCCCACTGTTCCTCTCACCTTCTATTAAGGGAATTAGTTGGCTCAATGTAGCCAGCTGTGGGTTTTTGTGGGGGTAAAGGGGCATAAAAATTGTCTCAACTGCATCAGTGCACTTTTCCAGTGAAAGAAATTATAAGAAAAGGAAGGTTGTCAACTATGGGGGAGCAGAAAGAATAACAATAGATTTGGTCATGGAGCTCTGTGACGACTGTTATTGCAATGACGGACAAAAATTCTCAATTACAGAGGGAGAACAATAAAATTGAAGGTCCAGTCCTGAACAGAGCCATAGAAGGTGGTATGTTTCCAAACAGAAGAAAAGATACCTCAAGTTTGGGATTTTTTTGATGCTGTTACTTAATTTTGAAGCATCTTAAAAGGTAATTCCTCTTTCAGCTGATTGCACGTTTTCACAGTGCCCTATGGATAATTCCAGTGCAATAACCACTGCAGTTATTCCTGCTCAGACCACTTACTGGCCATATCCAAATCCTCAAAATAAACTTCAGCTTTGTGAAATGTCAAGGCTCCGGGCTCTCACTCAGGTTTGAAAACAAGTGCTGAAGTCTAAACACAGCTCTTCCGGCGTAGCCATCTTTATAACGTTTGTTTGACTAATGCAGATGGGGCCAAAACTGCTTTGATGGAGGTCATATCATCTAGACCACCATCATTTCATGGTGGATTTAGTGTAGCTTTAATTCTATGCTTTTGTACATAGGAATTCTGCTTCATTCCATGTGCTAGTAAGTGACATTCCTGTAGATGTTTTCCACATCTGTTTTCGACTTGCCCTCCACTCTTCACCTTGTTGCTCTGCAGGCCTGATCAGTTCTGGATTTGGTGGCAAGAAAGAATTTGAGGATTTAGGATGATCCCAACTCTGCATGGCGGGCACTGTATGAGCAGGGCTTGCCAGATGGTCTCAGATCAGAAAACTCCTGTGAGAAACTCCAGTGATGTCATATTTTCCAAGGCACCATCATAAACCTTAATTTTAAAAAAAAATTCTTTGAGTGACTCAGAAATGTCACTTTCTGAAGCACAAGCTTTGCTGTATGATAGGAACATCTATAGTGGGAGAAAGGATGGACTTTGACTTTAGGAGTTCTCCTAATTCAAGTGAAGGTAGATTTAAGGAACTGAAAGAATCCATAAATACCAAGTTCTGATCGGAGCTCAAAGGCCCAGGACAACTGAAGACAATGGATATAAAAGGTAGGATTGAAACAGAGTCTGTTACCTAGATAAAAGGACACGTATTGGGAAAAGGCAAAAAAAAAATCTTTATTATCCTGTGCCAGATAAGAAATAGAACATTTATACTGCTATACCACTACCCCTCTTAAAACATAAAATATTTCTGGTGGTGAGTACTTCGGGTATATAATCACTCGGATCAGAATTGAGGAATTTACATGCTCATTTACAGGTGAAAAGATCTTTGTCTCTCTGACTCCTTGTCAGATTTCCCATGTAATTCCAGGCACAAGATTTAATCCAATTTCACATTAACTGTGGATATGCAAGAAGTGAAAACTGCACTTTGAAATACTTCTAAAGTGCTCAGCCATTGGCCAGTGTGACCAATTCTGACCTGCATTTCAGAAGCACACACAGAGGAAGGAGGTGGGCAGGCAGCTGCTCTCTTAGGAGAGTGCTCCAAAGTAGCACGTGATTGTGCCTGACTTCCACAGTGTGTTAGGGCAGCTGCACGGGCACTGATTTTTAGTTTCTAAATGGTTTTAAAGTCTTAACCTCACATAACAGAGCCTCTTTAGCATACGAACCTAAGCACACAGGCTCTCTCAAGCTGCAGTATAGATCTGCAGCTGCTGATTTGTTAACACCAAACCTTAACCAAGACAGGACTGCTAGAGATGTACATCTTGCCTGGTTCATAGCCCTGCAGGAAAGGGCAACATCAGGTGCTGGACTATTTTCTAACATGGCCATTACAAATGTTACAAATGTCACAACAACACATACAAATTTTGTCATGTACAGCCACAGTGCTTGTTAACAAAAAGCCATTATTCACAGGTAACAAGGACCAAAGAGACCTTGAAGTAGTTATTTTTAGTTTTTTTCTTTCTATTTTTTCCCCCTGAATTTGCAGGTAGTTGGTGACCAGAAAGGTTAATGAAGAGGTAGGTTCACCATACCTTTCAGCCCTTCCGAGAGCCTTCGGTTCACGTCTACCAGTGTTCATCAGCTTCTCCAGCTGCTGGTTCTTCTTTGATAATGAATCCATTCCAAATACAAGTTTTAGACGTTTCCAGATGTTTTTTTTAGCATGGTGACCCATGGCAGCACCAACAGTTTCTCAACCAGATCTGACCACTTCTTTCAATTTCCGTCATCATCTGAGCCCCACCAAATGATGTCACTGCAGAAGGTAAAGGATATCTTCACGTTATGGTATGTAAGGGAATACAGAAGCAAGAGAGAGTAAGGAATTTTTTTTTTTTTTTTTTTAAAGTGACATGTAAAATCTTGCAAATAACTTTCCTAATATGGAAAGAGTGAAAAAAAAAAATCTGGCATAAGTATAATTATGTGGGGGAAGAGTAGGAAACATTCTGGGAAAATAAAACTTACCTGTTCTTCTGCAGAATGTATTTGGCAGAATATAAAATAAGCAAAATTTTTCTTAGAAAAGACAAGAATTTGGGATCAGCAGTGTTACTGGACGTTTCAAGGCATCTGAACACATCCCTGCAGAGAGATAAGGATGAAGGAAATTTATTTACATGAGTAAATGTATTTACATGAGAACATGTAAATACATTGCAAAAACAACTCTGGAAGGAGAAAGAAAGGGCTTCTAAATTTGTAATGCAAAAACTGATCACAAAAATGGCAACAGCTTGGTTCTGTTCTTGGCAGATGCCAAATTACAAAATTTCTAGTACTTCCCTGAGTGTGAAACCATGTTAGACTTTTACATGTTTATGCTCTCTTGGAATACCTCCGTGTTTATAAATGAACCTTGCACCGATTGATGCAGGAAAGGCAGAGTGTGTCCTTTAAGGCAAAGGTTCTCAGGTGTTACAGCCCTTGAGGTTCATCTCATTCGAACAACCTGTCTCAAACTAGATAGGACAAACCCAAATTAATCAAGTAAGTTTTGCTAACTCATTAGTAAGTTTTGCTAAATCTGAAGGAGCCAGGGGAAAGCTCTGAACTGCTTGCTCTCATGCACTCTGCACACTCGTCCAAACCACTTGGATCAACTGGGACAAGAGATGAGTAGTAGCACTGGTGTTTACTGTGTGACCTTTTACAGCTGCCATAAAATGGTTCATCCTCCTCCCTTAGGGCTAATGCAGACATTTGGTTTGGCCAGTGGAGCTGGCAGGCTGCTCACAGGACTATCCAGAGACTCAGCAATGCTTCTGGAATGGAGTTTGGCTTTGCTCATCACTGGGGCAATACAGCAGCCTGCCACAAAAGAACAGAGAGAAGAGGGGTTAAAATATTACACCACACCTTTGTGGAGGCCAGTTGTCCCTGTGCACTCAGGTCAGAGATGTGCTTGTATTAGCTTAACAGAAGGCAGGTGGCTCTGCTATGTTGGTAAAGAAGATGAGCAAAGGCGATAAAATAGCAGATGGGTTAAGCCATGCAGACCAAAAAGAACAGACTGAAAATAGACACCAGGGGGTCAGCAGCTTCATCCTGCACCAAACCTTTCTACAGAAGAGAGAAAAAGTGGTTGTTGAAGAGATCAGTAAGCATCTCTGATGTGACAGCACAGAATTTTGTTTCCAAAGAGCTTCTCTTGTTTTTCATAGGAGCACCTGTATTCACATGATTACAGAGGTAAGGGATCATGAATCATCTGTAGGAGGACGTGGATGTTAGGCAGAAGTTGAAGAGGCAACACACATTGATCCTGGGTTTATGTGAATTAGGGTAAATCATTCAGAAAGACGTTCTTTAAATGCTAATGACTGCTAAAAAAAGGATCACATCCTCATCAGACAGTGGGAGAACCAGCACTAGACTCCAGCTTTAATAGCAGTTTGGTCCCAATATTCACAGTAAACACACACTGCCTGTGTGGCTGTCCCTGACTCTGCTGGGAAGGGTCTCTGCAATTTTTAGAGTAGGATATAATATGTCAAGTGAGAAAAATAAAATCAAATCATTAGGAGAAAAGTCTGCTTATGAATTAGACTGTGATTTGATAATCTTTATTCTAAGGGCGAGGCACCAAGAATGAAGCAAAACAAATCAGCAGCAAAATGTGAAAGCGTTCTCATGTCGGCAGACTCCCAGATCAAGATTTCTTTTTCTTCCCTCATTCAGGGAAAAGTCCAAGGCTCAATTTTTCAAAACTCAGAGTTTTGCCTTAGTGTTCCAAACTGCCTTTACCCAACAAAGTTTTTAAACAATATAATCTTAATTTTTTTTTCAGTGAAAAATCTCTGATTCAAACTGATTACTTTAGAAGAGTCACTTTAAATGGGAGCAAAAACAATCTTGCAACAACCTTATTTCCCTCAGTGGTTCTCAATCACAGGGCTCATCAGTATCCATGCCAATGTTGCCTACTTGACATTTTTGACAAAAGGATGTTATAAAATGTCCTGTCACCTCTTGAGATAAATTGCTACAGCCTTAAAAATGCCACGCACGGAGAACAGTAAAGCAACGAGGCACAACACCTCTGGAAGTAACATGAATAAAGGTGGGGAGAGGACACAGCTTGAGTGAGGAGACCAAACACCAGTGGTTCCTGTAGAGCCCAGGATGGGGCAACTAGAAGCTGACAAACATTTCTACACAAGGTCAACTCTGCCAGAGAAGTATCCTAGCAAAGTGATGTGGAATTACAGTACAATTTCAGTCTTAAGGCATTTTACATACCAGTTTTTGATGTGATTCCTCTTATACCAAAGCAGAGTAGAACTTTAAATATTTCTGCTGTGGATACAGATTCTCAGTTAATGTCTCATCGTGGCAAATATGTCAAAATAGTGCAAAAAAGCTAAATGCCTCACAGCCTCCAGTGCCTGGGCAGTTCAAGTCTGGCATCACTCTGTCCCTTTCCATGCCAGGTCTCCAGCAAGGCTACGCAAAGCTCCAATTCCGCTGGAATATTATCAACCAGTTCTCTTGGTATATTTACAAAATGAGAGGAAAATGGTTCAGCAAAAGATACAAAGTCTTTGAGTGACATGATGAACTCTGAGAGGGTTTGCAAGTAACCTAATTTAGAAAACAGGCTACATATGTCAGTACCTCTTTAGATAATATCACC
Organism: Chloroceryle inda; assembly: GCA_027560095.1. NCBI lineage: Eukaryota > Metazoa > Chordata > Aves > Coraciiformes > Cerylidae > Chloroceryle > Chloroceryle inda. The sequence goes on along the minus strand of JANHFY010007401.1, from coordinate 27,646 downwards.
ATAGATGCAAAGAACTAGAGGCAGCCATATGATCTGGTGATTCAGCTCACAAAGCTACTCTGATAAATGTTCTATAACATTAAACTAAAAATCACAAAAGAGCATTTTATCCCCTTGTAATTCTTTGCAGCAAGAATATTTTTGAGTCTATGTGCAATATACGTTCAAAATAATGGCTACATCAAGGAGCAGTAGTAACTGTCATCTCCAAGTGAGCAACAGAGGCGTATTTAAACTGTCCCGACTACTGGTTTCTGCATTTACATTTTGAAGGATGGTTCCTTTCCTCATCGCCTGTGACTAATATATTGAAAGTTGTCTAAACAATGCAAGTAGCTTATGGAGTTTTCCCACACCATATAACTTCTTTTGAGTTGCTTCCAGCTTCAGCAGAGCCTGATTTCAGAATGAAGCTTTCCAGGTTCAGCCTCAGTTCAGCCTCAGCTACCTTCCAAATCAGAGTGGAGAGTCCAAAAAGAGACCAATGGCAGAAGAGTTGCTGTAAACTTAAACAAGGATTGGGGTCTGGTTTGTTTTGTTCCAAGTAAATAAACTTTGTCAGGAAAGCACGTCTAGTAAAACCAGGGCTGCATAACTGACTGTGTAGAAAGAGGTCTCTGAGGAGAAGTGAAAAAACTACTGTAAACAAATAAGTGAACAAAAAGATGTGAACACATGGTGGCTGCAAAGATGTGTGTGTATAAAAACATTTATATTATTTCTGCATGTGTTAATGGAAAGATTACTACTAAAATGTACCCAAGTCTCACATCCAGCATTTTTACCGTGTTAAAAATTTGGAGAGAGTTCAAAAAGATCACGAAGTATCCAAGGCCAAAAATAGGTCTAATGAAAAGACTTCAGCCTAGCTCGCTTATCCAAGAGGAGGCTGGGAACTTCATCTTGAGCTGGAAGTGTTTACATAACAGAAGTTTTAAAAGAGAACATTAGTTGTCCTTCTAAGAGAAAAAAAAAAATATCTCTCATCACAACACACTGTGCTTAGTAATGCTCTTTTTATCCCATGGAAAGAGAACTTCCTTCACTGAGAAAGACCCTTGGTGAAATTCCATTCTGTTAAATACATGATATGGGTCATAAGCCTACTGATTTTAACAGGAGTTTTCATGGATCGTCATGGATAGCCTTGAGGACACACAAGACAGGGGGCCACAGGCGTTATCTCCACAGGTATTCCAGCAGAAGGTGTAATTAAATCTTGTGGACTGACAAGGAAATGCTCTAGTTTAGTCTCACGGCTCCCGAGCCATTTGTGTTCTTTCATTCTTTTCAGAAAGTATTTGCCCATCACACCTCTGGCACCCTGTGCCTACAGGCTGGCTGTCTTCTGCTGCTTTGCTGTGGTATTAACCAAGTGCTATCTCACTATTTCAAGAGTGGTACAAAGGCAGGTTTGCCTCTTGATGCCCCCAGGACTGCAAGTACCTAACATGGGTGCTTGTTCTGTGCTATTCCTGTCAATCTTTCTTCAAACTGGGCATTTACTGGAGGTTTCCAACCCCACAAGCTTCAGAAAATATGAAAAATGCAGGAAGTTGTGCTGCACAGGTGCAGAAACTGTTAACATGCTTGGAAGAGTCTTCTCCTACGTAGCGCTGTAGTTTGAAAGAGCATTACAGTTCAGGGTGGGGCAACAACAAAATAGACTGCTGGCCGTCTGACCTTGTTGTGAAGACTGGCAATGATTGTGTCCTGCTCCAGACACCACGAGGGTAGTGAGCACAGCATTGGCTTCAATGCAGCCTCCCTATCAGCTCATCTTTTTTTTTCCTCTTCAAAGTTGCTATGTTCTACAACACAATACTGAGCTTTGGTTACTCACGATACTCAGCTGAACAATAGCAGCCATTAGCAGTACATTTTTTATCACAACCCTAGCAAAATTGGTTTGTAATGTCTCAGGATAAACCTGTGTTCGTCTTACGCACTCAATTTAACTGTTGTTGATCACATAGATTAGAGAACCAGCACTGATAACTCCCCAAATGCTCAAAATGTATAGCAAAGAAAAAAAATGAACGACACGTAGTGAATGTTTTTTGCCAGGGTCCTTCCAGCCACACAGGAGATCAGGAGGCATCCTCACCGAGAGCAAGTGCAAACACCTTTCGTGTGGTACCACCTCACCCCTTCACATTTTAGCTCCCTTGAAGCAGGAATCCAAGAGAAGCCTGCAAAATTATCACACATAATGTGTAGTTAGATGAACAATTGCTTCATTGAGCTAACGCCTGTTTATCTTCTAGAACCTGAATAAATTGGCAATGCTGACCGCCGGATGTAAGGAGCATGACACACTGGGAGAACATCTGCCGTCCCAACTGTGACCTGGAAGGGAACGTGACCATGAGTATTTGGGTTCAGTGTGAGAAAAACACTGTCTGTCTGTTGTACACTTTAGGGGACTAGTGGAGTTCTGTGTCATCTCTTTATGCAGCCTTATGCATAAAACCAGATGCTGCTGGGCCCTGGCCATGTTGCTTTAACGACTGACTGGTTCTTACTGCCTCTTGTCCCAAGGGATGGAATTTGTTACAACTGTGGGCACCTGTACTTGTCAACAGGTGAGCTGGAGATGAAGTGAATATCAGTAAAACCTTTCAAGCCTGACTTCTCCAGGTTAACAAACCAGGAAAGTCTCATAAAGCTTGGCTCCCTTGGGACTTAGAGCCTTGTGTCTGGGGAAGGCAAGGAATGGATGGAGACACAAACACAAGGGCAGGGGAGAGAAAACCACTTCAAATATTTTCCCAAATTAAGGTGAGCTGAGAAAATCTCTTAGTGATTATCTGAAAGCTCACCATGCTTTCAAGTACTGTGCATGGAATTACCTAACCCTAAATTCATATTTGCATAAATGAATTGGGAGGGATAATCCCAGAGGGTTACCCATTTGACAAAAGCCATTGAATCCAATTCACCCGTTGTGCAACCAGCTTCACTGTAAGAAGCTCAGGTGGTTTGGCAAAAGGAAAGAGAAGCAGAATATGCCTATGGGTTTGTAAAACCCACAAACAATGGTATAAAACACTACCTGCTGGTGTCTGATAAATCGATAACATCCAGTAAAGAAGCCTTCCCTACTAATATACATACCCTGGGTTGCTTCTTAGCTTTAAATATAGGAAATTCATAGAATCATTGAATTGTTTAGTTTGGAAAACACCCTTAAAATCATTGAGTCCAATGTGGGAGAGACAAAATATGTATAAAACTTCAGATAGTACTTTAGAGCCCTGGGAGCTGCACTGAAGCGTTGATGAAAATGGTATGCTAAGTATGTATTACTATATAAAGATGTTTATGTTCTGAAGCCTTTTTGTTTTCTTAACCTTTGAAGTTAAACAGTTCGGGTGGCAAAAACTCGGTTGCCACAAGCCAGTGGCTGATGGGGAGGTGTGAAATGTGTTTGGAGAATGACTCAAGCTAAAAAGTGGACCAACAAAAACTACATTCTAGGTTAAGAAAAACACTGGGCAGTCACAATGAGGTGCTATTTTAAAGAGCATTCAGTGATTTAAAACCATATAAAAAATAAATTTTGAGAAGCATGTTCTGGTATCTAAATTGCTAATGTCTATTCAACGCTAATTTGAATACAACAGCCTTTCCCTGACAGGCATCTGAAGATCCACAAAAAAACAAGAGCAGGAGGGACTGACATGACCACCCCATAAAGATGTAGCCTGTCCTCCATACTCTCTCTTTTCTGGTGCTTACTGTAAGTTAACCCTGTCACAAGCAACTACAATTCACTGCTTAAAAAATCAATATGCTAAATCTTGATTTTAACTTCTTCATGTGTTTCTAAAATAACATGCTTATAGCTGAAGGTAAATGAACGTATCAAAACTGAACTGTCAGATAAATATTGCAGTTCATCTACTAATGCCATTAAATTCTCTGATGGAATAATTTTCCAGAGCTCCAAAATGGAAGAAATGAATAACAGCTGAGGAGTCTACAGATTTCCTATTCTCTAAAGATCTGACAAGGAAAAGAACAGGATACAGGTCTTAATACTTCCCATCCATTCACAATCCCTGCCTTTTTCTGAATGCTTGACTTTCTCCTTCTGCTATTCCCATGAACTGAGCAGCCGGGATGAAAATATGGGTATTATGTTGAGGTTCCCAGCAAGCAAAATGCAGCTTACAGCTATGACAACTATGTTTTTTCTTGTCTACTCCTTTCAAATCTCCTCCTTAGGTGGCTTGCTACTGGTACTTCAAAAAGAAAAAAAAACCCAAAACACCAAAACAAGACATTTAGCAGGAAACAGTGTATGTATAAGGCATTTTAGACATTTTTCCATTGTTTATGGTATCCATGGATGAGTTAAAAAATGTAATTTCCTCCCCTAACAACCTTAATTTTTCTCTTTGATTTGATAATCCCTAAGTAGCAGTGTGAGTGTTTACACGGCATTTTGCAGCCTTCAAACTAGGGGGATAAATTATCTTATTGTTCAAAAATGTTATGGACACAGAAGGAAATGGGAATTCAGTTGGTTCCTGTGAATGAGGTCCCAACACTCTCACTTTATGGATCAGGATTAGTTCCTAGTCCCTGAAAAATTAAGCAATCTTCCAGTCCCATGATACCTACAGACAACAGAACAACCAGGGTGTGGTCTTGCACATTTATATTCTTCCCCGTTCCTCTTACAACTGCAAGATCATAAGACTTTACACTCCAAAGAAACTGTCACTTGCCCTCTTCTTCAGCTGAGGACTTGTTAGGGTAGACACAACACTGGCCCCAGCCTCTGGCCTCTGCAGACTGTACCCTCTTCCCGCAAGTCCCAGCCTTCTGGGCCTTTGGAGAACCTTTTGTTGACTCAAAAGAAAGTAATGAGTCATCAATGGGTGTTATCCCACTGAGATGGTCCATCCTCTAGCTGCCTACTACTCAAATGGAGGCAAAGACATTCTGAGGAAGTTAAGTCTCAACAGATGTGACAGACCACAGAGGATGAGAAGTTTGATTTGCCCAAGAGCACTTAGTGGGCATAGTGATGTCTAATGGATGGGTATTAGATGCCTGTATAGTCAGGAAGGAGTGAGGATAGAGTGTTTAGCTCCTCTGCTAAGGAACAGGAAAAAGTGTTCCAGTGCTAGTGCTCGTAGGAAGGTCAAACCACTTTTCTGCTAAAACAAAATTAATATTCCTTATTTTACTGTAAAGAAAGAACACTGGTGTTATTGTCAAACATGTAGTATTTTCAACCTTGACTTATCCACTGTTTGTAATTTTGCGAAGCTGACTCTTTATTTTTTTTTCTCTGATGAAATGTCTTGTGCTCCCTGTCTCGTTATCCTTACGGCTGCAGAGTTTTTATGTTCATTTTTGGTGAAAAGCCATTTGGATCAAACAAAACTGTTTGTGGGTTCCACGAAGTGTGATTTATATCAAAGCCACTGTGTGTATTTCATGGTGACATGCTGCTCTTTCTGAACGGTGGATCAAGGGATTGATGTTTGATGCAGGAATGGTTTTGATGTCAAAAACATGCTTTTAGCATTCTTGCAAACATCTACCTACAGATGGACGAGTTACAAACCTCTGAAAGTTGTAATTCATCTATGCTCTGTAGCTTTGCAGAGAATTTTTAGAGCTTAATAACTAAGTTTTCAGATTCTGTTCATTCCAAGTAACATTTTTTTTTCTTCTTGGCAATGGATTTTGTCTGAATTGGTTCTTTTGCCTGATTAGTCTTTGGTGGCAGGGGGCATCTGAGTGCAAAGAATGTCTCTTCTGTCCTCTGAACTGGACATCATCTAACCATCATCAGAGGCATGGGCAATGCAGAGGAGAACACAGTGAGCTGAAAGGTACCAAGACTAGAGATGAGGCATGCTGATGGATGGCCAAGAACAGGTGTGGGTATGTAGCTCTGCAGGTCAGACTCCTTGTAGCTCCTCACCATTCACCGTATGCTCCAAGTCATGTGATAGGGAAGCAGCTCTGCCTCAACTCAGTTCCATGTGGAAACAGAGGCAAATTGCTGAGGAGCTTTATGGAGAGGAATAAGCAGTTGGGGGTGATCAGTGAGTTTTCAGATGCTGAAACTGCATGCTAGTGTTGCCATCCTCCAGCTGGGCACCCAGGTTTAACACTTCTGGCCTAACAACAAATCAAATTTCAGCTTACTTGTCAAGACAAACTTTTTATTTGGCAGGAGAAACATGAGCTCTGCTCAGCCAAAAGCCTTCATCTAGCCTTCTCAATCAGCCATCAAACAGAGAACCATAGGGGGGGGTTGGAAGGGACCTTTCAAGGTCCTCTGGTCAAACGCCCCCGCAGTGAGCAGGAACATCTGCAACTAGAGCAGGTTGCTCAGAGCCCTGGCCAACCTTACCCAGAATACTTCCTTGAATGCCCCCTCCCTGAGATGGTTGATCTGAACTTGGATGATTGAGAATCATGTATTCCTGTGTTGAGGTTTCCTTCTTGAATCAGTTCAATTGGATTCAAGTCCACTAGGACTATTGTCCATATTTTTTTAAATAACCCTCTTCACTGCTTGGTAAGACTTGTTGGCTAATAAGCCAGTATCCCTTTCGATTGCTTTCCACAGATTTTCTCCATCTAACCTGTCTAGTTTGGGTTGTTGTGGCTAGAAACAGCTAAAATTTGGCTAGAGATCTATAGCAATCAAACTGCAGAGCAGAAGGAAATCGTTCATTCCCTTTTTTATGTATGACCATACACAACGCTACCTACACTACATCTCCATTTACACAGTGAGTTTTCTGCAAGTCCTAAAGCATGAGTCCAATGGCTGAGCAAGACCTTAGGCTACCAGCATGCAGTGTACAAAGCATTACAGGTTTTTACGAGGAAAAGAAGTATCTAGAAAAAGATTTTCTTAGAGATTGTGCTTTTTTGGTCTGTTTTTGAAAACTTAATAAAAACTACACTTAGAAAAGCAAGCTCTTACAACGAGGGAGATGCTTGAATGCAGGTTGCTCTCAGTAGCCACCTTGTGTGAAGAAAAGGGGTTTTACAAATGATAAAACAACAACACAGTTTATTATTAATGAAATAATGGTCATGGCAAGACTGAAAGAGGTCGTGACCATCAGTGATAGCTGAAAACTAACTGAGAAGAAAATTTCATCCCTGTTGGCACTGGGCAGAAGTTATCCAACTTTCTGCTGAAAACAGTCTTGGGAATTCTGATGGAAGGTCAGAAAGGGTATTTGTTAAATAACTTCATTGTGGTGACATGGGCCAACACCCTTCATGGTGGGATATCTATGGCCACCCCCAACACATGCTCTGGGTTGGGATTTTATCAGGCTTGGGAGATAGTTCTACTGGGAATGTTTTACAGTTAGTGTAAACAGCCCCAGCTCACAGGATTTGCATAGCTATGCAAGTCGGTGAAGAGCAGGACTCAGACATTATCCAAATGGATCTGGGTAAACAAGTCCTGCTCTTTACAGAGAGAACTCCATCAGTGTCTCAGAAACCTAAATATTGCTGGAATTTTTTGGTGGCAGAGCATTCCTCAGTGGACCCTGTAGTGCAAGGATGAGGGCGGCAGTGAGCCCGAGACTATTGTTGGTGAATTTAGTGTCTATACCATAGATGCGATACCACACAGAAATAAATTTCACCCATTCCTCTGGCACATTTTCACCCGCGAAGTGCACTGTGGGTATGCTGATAGAGAATGGGAGTGCTGGAAGGGAAGGAGTGCTGAGGAATGTCTCATCTCCAAGAAACCCACTGGATGTTTGAAGGCAAATAGACCCATCCATGCGTGTCCCGTTCCCAGTGCCCTCACCAGTGGGCTTTACAAAGACCAATGTGTTTGAATCCACAGTAGGAAGATGAAAAGCTGTGCAGCCCTTTCATGTTTTATTTTTGGTTTAGCATATTTCTTCCCAACATTACAGTATTAAGGACAGAAAATGAAAACACATCCCAGACACTCTTCAGAAAAAGAGATAAAATAATGATCTTTTGTCCTGCATTTCTCCTGGGTCTGCAGAAACTTGTAAAAAACAGGTTACCTCTCATGAACAGGTTCAGGGACACTTTTTTAATCACCTCCCCATAGCTGCTGTACAGGATTATTTAGTGGAATCTGCAACAGAGTGACTAAGAAAGTCAAACTTTAAACCATTTTATGAAACACCTTCTGCTTTCATGGCTAGTAAGTCTCTTTTTCAGTTCTATTTACAAGACCACAGTAATCTTCTGCTTCCATAAAATCATGATAGATATGAGTATTTAGTAACTAGTACAATTTTCTGATGTATTCTGTGATAGTGGATACCTCAGACATTTACCAAACTAGTTTGCGTTCTCTGCACACCTACCCTTGATTGCAGGAGAACTTCTCTAAATGGGATGGCTTTGAACCATATTTTAATACAGAAGCAGATTTCTTATGCTTTTCTAACATTAGTCCTACGCTGCATTTGCTGCACTGCATATAGAAGAAGATCATTCCATGCTTAACCTTGCTCCCCCATCTGCAGTTTCTGCCATCCCTGTTGAAATAAAATGAGGGATGCTTTAATTCTTCACAGCTTTTCTCTCTGGTTTTAGACATGCTTGTAGGACACTGCCTGGAGAAGTCAAGCTTTGTCATCACCGTCGTTGATGCTGAGACTGAAGCAGCTCCCAGCTGGTAAGAACAGAACTGAAATCCCACCTTGCACAGCACAGGAGCTCTCTGATTGTTTCACTTCAAGCACTAGCATTCATTTAAGTGGAAATATTTAATCCAACTTGGTAAAATAAATCTTTCAAACAAGATAGAAAACCAAGTAAGTCTAAAGCTTGGCTTTTATCTTCACAAAAAGAAACAGTTTAGCACAGTTTTTTTTTCTTTTCTGAGTTCCCAAATACACTTACTGCTGACTGCAGTGTGGTTTCTTTTCACATCCACCTGTAAAACCATCTGATTTTTGTCACCCAGCCTTTCTGACTTTTGACTCTTTGGTGAAACTGCTGACTCGCTGCTTTCTTGTAAGTGTTTTTGGTTATTTGGTGGCCAGGGAGTGGATGTCTGCTGCAATTACTGTTATTATGATTGCATCCACTAAGAAAAGCGGTGGGGCTGGAGGGAAGCCCCTGTCAGGGCAGGAAACTGTTAGACACTGCTTCTTACATGGCTCAAACCAGCCAGATTGTGACAAGCGACATTCCATAAGTCACTTGAGTAGCTTCTCTGGTGGCTGGTAACTCTGTAGGGCTAAGGCTTTGCTGTCCTTCATTTTTTAGTGTAAACTTGTATATATGTACTGATAAGCTTGGGTGTCCAGCAGTTTTCATGTGAGGAATCCTCAGGCTGTTTACTTTTATTAGCACATGTGGGCTGTTTTTCTCCCTGGGGGTTACATTTATCAACCTCTTCTAATAATTGATACCCAGTGAGCAACCGAGCTCTGCTACAAGTCTGAAACTTGTGAGCAGTCTTCCTGCACATATCCACTCAAATTTTATCCATGAACAAATGCTGATGCTAAATCAGTATGGGAAGACTGAAAATTAAAGTGCTTCCTGCCTCATGATGCTTACAAAAAACATTCCGGCTCTCCTAAGCCCCAAATGTGCCAAATATGTTAGTGCATAAGTTTGTTAGTGCTTGGTTTGGGCTGCTGGAGGACTGTGTTCTTCCTTTCTTATTCCAAATTGCTTGTGGGCACACACCACATTGTTGCAATTCTTATCTTTTTTTTTTTTTTCCTCTCAAAAGCAAAGAAAATACTGCTTTTCTTTTCCCTCTAAAAGAGGGCTATTCAAAGATTGAGACTGGCAGCCTCAGGAGTTCAGGCCTCCTGAAAGCTGACAGAATTTCCTGTGAGAGCTGCTTTTATAAAGGCTGTTTCCTCAAAGGTTTTTATGTTGCTTTTCCTTTTTTGCATTTCTTCTCTTTGATCATGCTCTCTCCCCACTTGTTCTCATTCATTTAACCTGATCTGCGTACTTCAAAAAATTATTGAAGTAGTAACATGCCAATTCTTAGAGCTAACTTTATATATCTGTAAGTTCTTCCCTGACCACCTCTTTATTAAATAGAAAGTAAATTTTCTTGAGACTTGATAGCACAGTGATTAGCACAGTTGGGTCAGTGAGTCCTTGAATACTTGCACCTGCTTTTGAAGCAGCAGCCATGTCATTTTTTACACCATCGTTCCATGATGCCCATGCTCTCTAAGCCCAGCACAGTCACAAACCTTATCCACAAATATTACTCTTATTTTATCAGTGGTTAACTGAGCATTTTCTCATTGTGCCCATCCTATCACACAGTCCTTCCTTCCTTCCTTTCAGGCCACTCCTGCCACGCAGGATGACTCACTCTGCTTCATGGGAGTTTCCAGTCATAAGAATTTATGGACCAAGGTATTTTTACTATTCTTCACCCTTGATAAGCATTGCAAAGTTAAAGCTCTAAGCTACCTGGGTTCTGTCCTTTTCAGTCAGGGTTATTTTGTATCAGGATGCTTTTTTTCTGTACTGAAAAGGAAATGAGTTTGTGGGGAACATGCTGCAGTGCTTTGATAGATTATTTCATCAGGAAAGGTGTTAAAAAGAAAGCAAAGGTCATGTATTTTAGAGGGATATGAGATTTAATTCTGGGTTTAGTTAGATGAATGCAGGTTTACCAAATGAAATATGACTGCATCACTCAAGCTGAGTCCTTTAAATATATATGTCAAAGATGAAATGGCAGTTACGAGTATTAAGTGGATTTGATGGCAAATACCAGCAGATATCTCTTTCTCTGTATTTCTTAGAATCACTAACCTGGAAATGACAGAAGGGCTCCACATAAACTGTTGAAGGTGGACCTACATACACACTTTAAAATGCTGGAAAATGATTAGTTAAAAAACTCAAGCAAATAATTTAAGTACTATGCCTGGTATCTTTAAGATATTTTGCATTAAGCTGATTTTTTCCACTATTCATGGGAATCTCCCACACGTGGACAGACGATCCCATCACTCCACTGGGTGGGATTTCTAGCAATACTCTAATCCTGCTCAGAGTCCTTGCCCCCCTTCTCACCTCTATCCTAAGCTCCATGTGGCTTTGTGCTCTCTTGCTCCTTTTTGCCTGTCCTTCCGTGTCCTCTCTCAACAGCAGGCATCAGCTAGGCTGTCACTGAAGTGGAGAAGCATGCTGCTTCCAGAGTTTCTGCCTTGATGGCATTAGCTCAGCATCGCTTTCACAGCAGCCGGCTTGTTTTCTGAAACTGAGGAAAAGGGGGGGAAGCAGCGGAACTCAAACTTTCCACTGGAGATGTGTTATTCCAGCCTGAACAATAGCAATGTGGAGATGGCTGTAATGCACCCGTGTCCTTTCTGCTGGTGTCAGGGTTGTCCGGGGGACTCTCGGCACTGATCACAGCCAGGTTAATACTCTATTGGGGAGGCAAAAAGAGGAATCACTGCACCAGTCTGCACCACCAAATATCCTAATAAAATTTAACAACAGCGGGAAAATTTCCAGGCTTGCTTACAAGTATGTGCTGTGCAGACCTTGTGTATAGTTTTGACTTAGGCCCTTAATGCGAGAAGCCAAGGGTCAGCTTTTATAGGATACGTGTGTTTAAAACATGAAAGTGCATCTTTTTCCAAGAACAGACTGTACTTTTTCCCCTCTTTTGGCCAGAGGGTGCATTTTAGGCTTTCTCAAAGTGTAACCGAGTTTACAAAGCTTTCCCTCGTCTCTCCTATCAATTTCTATCTCCACCAGTAGTTTCCTGTTTCCTGAGCAGGCTTCTGGAGGCACTTTCTCCTGTAAAAGCAGTTTTGGCTCTGCACGATTCCTGGATTTTACACCACTGATGTTTACACGGTTACTCAACCTGGAAAGGCAGAGAGCAATCTTATGGCAATAGCTAAAACTTGTAACACAGTCTTTGGCCATGTCCGACAGAGCCAGTGCCTCTAAAGCAGTGCAGAGATCTGGATTTAGATATGGAAATAGCTGGAAGTTCCTTAAAAATTAAAGTGGCTGATGTGGCCACACAAGGCCACTCAAACACGCTCTTAGGCCCCCCTCAGAGCCGCTCAGGCCCACACCCCTGGAAAGCACAAAAACAACTGGCTTCAGAACAGTCTGCCTGCCAAAGCACAATTCGTTTTCTCCCATTTTTTTTAGAAACTTCATTATCCCTCTCCCCGAAAAGCCTCTAACAGGAAGAAACGGGTGGCTTCCGTTGGGTTCTGATGGGGCAGAGGCGCTCAGTGGGGCCGGCGTCACTGGAGGTGGGGGGGCGGAGCACGGCCATTTCTGCCTGCGATAGGCAACGCTGAGGATGCTGTGAGGCAGGTTCCACGGCTATGTCCCCCTGTCGCAGAGGTCGGTCGCACCCCCCCGTGGGACCACCGGCAGTCGAGCCCCATCTACGGTGCGAGAGGCGGCAGCGCAGGCAGGCGGAGGGCGGGAAACGGGCACTTCTCGTTGGAGCGGGCCCCACAGCCGCCATCGCCCCTTTAAGCTCCCACATTCCGGGAAGAAACAGGGGGAGGCTTTGGTCGTTCCTGGGCCCGCTCCGCCGGTGGGACTCCGCTCCCGGCCTTCCCCGCGCCGGCAGCTCCGCCCAGCCCCGCCCCGCCCCGCCTCGCCTCTGCTCGTCCGGGCCGGGCCCGGCCCGTCCCATCCCATCTCACGGCCAGGCGCGGAGCGGCGGTAGGCAGCGAGCGCGCGGGTGGGCGAGCGAGCGCGTCAGGCAGCGAGCCTCTCCGCCGGCCCCGCGCCGCTCGGCCAGCCCCCCTCCGCCGCCGGCCCTCCCGGCGTGTGCCTCTGCAAGAGCCGCTACCCGGTGTGCGGCAGCGACGGGCTCACCTACAGCAGCGGCTGCCAGCTCCGCGCCGCCAGCCTGCGCGCCCAGAGCCGCGGCGAGCTCGCCATCAGCCAGCGTAGCAAGGGAGCCTGCGAGCAAGGTGCGGGGCGAGGGCGGGAGGGCGGCCGGGTGCGCCCCGAGAGCTCGCTCGACGAGGGGAAGGGAAAGGAGCGGGCCGGGCCGGGAGGGCGGCGGGCACTGCTCGGGTGGGTGGGTGTCGGGTTGTGCTGACTTCTCGGTGAAAAACTGGTCGCAAGTGCTCCTCAGTGTTTCATCCCATCGAGGTTCTTAGTTGTAAAGTCAAGATGATTTCAAAACCACCTTAAATGCACCTGAGAGTCCCAGCTGGATGCTGCTGCCTAAACTTGGAGTAAGGCTTTAGACCAGCACCAGAAATGCAGAGAAGCTGAGCCACTCTCTCTTGGCGTCCGGCTGTGCTGGAACTGCACTGCCCTGCTTGTCAGAATTTGCCTGCAGCTTGCAATTTGGGATGCTGTGACATGGGACAGAAGGCTTCAGCCATCCAGCGGAGGGTTCGGCAGAAGATGATTGCAAACAGTGAGAAAAAGAAATGGTTAAATGGATGTGAAAGCCATGGAGATTCAGAGCCAACATTCACTGGCTTGCTTTGGTTCAAAAGGAAACCAGGCAGTGACTTCACTCTGAGCCACACACAGCGGTTTGTACTTGAAGCATTTACAGCGAGGAGCTCGATTCTTCTCTAGATTTTGCTTAGGGCTGGTGCTTAAGGAAGAAATTGTTCTGCTGTGGAACCTCTACTAGAAATTCTGGCTTCTGAGAGTGGGTTTTGCAGGGAGGAAGGGGTGGGACACAGCACGCAAGCCCTTTACCGAACATCCCAAGGACAGTATTGCAGCGCCAGTGCCATTTTGGTGGAGGAGTGTTTTCATAAACACAGTATGCGTAGGGTCACAACCTCCACCTCCTCCTTCTCTTTCTTCCCATAAGCGAGGCCAAGTATATCTTGCTAAAAATGTTTTTGAAACTCCCAAGAAAAGCACGAAAGGCTGGGTAAGGATTGGGTTATGCACTTTGATGTTACCCATTAAATGCCTCATGTAGCTTTTCACAAGCCTTGTGCAACACATCAGGCTTATATATTAGTCAGAAACGTGGTACAGCGTTAAGTCCTGAAGGGAAGGAGCTTCAGCCCTCATGTTAATGTGGGATGAGATGAGAAGAGCCTCTATCCAGGCCTCCAGCTAGCCTTTGGAAGGAGCCTTTCCTGCTCAGTGAACTCAGGAGATGGTCACAGCAGTGCTAAAAATGCATGCTGCTTCTTGGCCCTGCCAGCCCAGCCCAAGCGAGCAGATGTGTTTGAAAGATGCCTGAGGTCACGCTTCAGGTGTGTACTTGAGAAGGGGGCTGCGTTTTCATTTGTCTTGCCCAAAGTCACCTGGAAGTTTGTGACAAAACAAATATTGATACTCACATTGTAATCTACTGCCTTGGCTGCGCTTCCCTGTGTCTGCCCCAGGCTGGATGCTGGCTTGGCCTGATGGTGCTTTGATCCAGACTATGGAGACAATTGGTGAGGTCAGTAGAGAGGCCACTAGGCAGCATGGTGGAAGACCACTGACCCACTAGCTTCAGACAGCTCCTATGATACTTTCTCTGTCCTCTGATCATCACAGAGGCAACTTCTTTGAAGAGGGTCACAGTGCAGGACAGCCACTCCATGCAGAGACTGCATCCCTCCCTTGGAGAAGGTCTTCGGGTGTGCAGATACTCAGCAAGACACCTTTGCAGGCTGGTACCTGTTGTTAAAGAATTTCACTGAAACATGGTGCTGAGCCACTGTCAAAATGTCCCCTCCTCTGTCACTCTGAGGAGCCACTCCTCTTTTGGCTCCTGCTGCTGGGCTCTGACCCAGCATCACAGGGAAGGGAGGAGGAGGGATGTGGGCTGCTCAGCAGGGGTGTCGCAACTGACTCTTCTGAGACTTCCCTCAGCTACAGGAACCTTCCTTGTGCTGTCAACCTTCTTCTGGTGATACGCATCACGCTGTAGCTTGCAGCTGAGGCAGGCACTCAGCTTATGCACGTGGTAGACATCTGGAAGTATTTCTGTAGCCATCAGGGCCTCCTGGCTTGACTGTCGGGTGGGGAAGGGAGTTGTAATCTCCACAGAAATTCTGAAACAATGTCAGGAGAGGACATCCATCTCATCAGCCTTGCAGGGCAGAGCCTCTGTCCCTATCTTTGCGGATAGAAAAAAACCCAAACCAAAAGAAAGAACCCAAACCACTCTTCTGGGTTTCTAAAAGAACCTAGATGCCGTGGGAGCCGAGGGTGGAAGTTGTGACTTTGCCACTTCCCACCACAAATGGACATGATGTCCTTAAGGCACTGTCTAAGGTGGGATCCTGCACAGGGAGACTACAAACGGGCAGGATCCTGCTTGCATCAGTCATTTGCGTGATAGCTCTTGCACAGAAAGAGTTCCTTTGTGGGACAAGGGACTTGGGCTTCCTGCTCACAGCACGTGAGCTCTGACCTGTCTGCGTGCACTTCCTAGACTGCCAGCATCGAGTCCTTGAGGTCTGAGAGCAAGCAGTCTGTCAAGCCTGAGAAGAGATGCAGAAAAGCATGGTTTCAGCAGTGGGTCCTAACTGCGTTTGATTGCTCTTTTCTTTCTTCCCACGTGGAGCTGGAGTGAGAGGGCTCGTTTTGCACATCCTATTTGATAGCTGGTCCTCAGGAGGAGGAAATAGAGAGCTGTGGCTGCTGTTGGCCTTTGCTGTCATCGGCAAGAAGGGTGGCAGCTGGAGATGGGGCAACCGGCAGAAGGGAATGTATCTTGGAACAACTTATTGGTAGATGTTCCTCCTCACCCACTCTAGGGGATGGCAGGGCAGGAGACAGGACACAGACAGTTGCAAATGGGGAAATGCTTCCGGTTTATTCCTTTCTTGATTCCTGCCACTATTTGCTTAAACCTCACCTCTCAGGCAAGGTGGGGATGAGGCTTACCACAGCCACCCCCTCTTCTGCCTTGAACTACATGCTCGAGACAGGGACCAGCCCACAGGCAATTAGAGACTTGGGCTCCTATTCCTCGATTAACTGGCATTGTGTTTCGTACCCTCTCTCTCGCCCCGTGTCCCTCTCTGTACTGTATGTACCAGCTATTCCAAGGGTCTGAAGGAGGTGTACCTGCTGGGAGAGGCAATCTTCCTGGTTTGTCATAGGCAGCACCATATGGTAGAGCCTCCTGGAAACAAAGCACTCAGCTACATAAAGCTTAACATGCAAAATACTCCTTGAGACACACTTTTTTTTTTCCACCGTAGATGTATTTCCAGGGTGATAAAAGTTCATTATCATTCTGTCTGACAAAGCTGACCAAATACATGTCCAGCTGAGCTTTCCATATTCATCACGGTGCCTGTTGTAGGGTTTTCTGTGCAATGCTGGACAGCTTTTGCTTGCCAAAAGACACTGCCCACCAACTGGGAAAAACTCGGATGTTTCTTTGTTGTTAAATAGCAAAAGGAAGGAGCCAGTTCTTGGCCCTACATAATTCACCTTGACCTTGTCCTCGGGATTCTCTTCTTGCTGATTCTTTCCCAGACCTCTTGCATCTTGTGCCTATGTTCATTGTACAAAAATAGTCAAGCCATGAAGAAAAAGATATTTCTGTTGCAGCCCAAACTTCCTGCTAGAGGGCAAAGGAAGACACAGCTGAGAAGAGTTTTGAGAGTATGGAAGTAACCCTTGCTGTACCTGCACTTGGCAGATGCGGGGCTCCCTCCAGTCCTTCCTGGAGTGGGTTACCCCTGGGCAGAACCATTTGGAATGCCTGGAGAAAGGTACCCTGCCTGGCTGCTGCTGGCACTCTGTCAGCAGGACACAGCAGAGCTGCCTGCATTTGCTCTGGGGGAGCAGGCAGCAGTGCTGTGGTGCTCCCTCCTAGCTCCTGCCATACCCTTATGTTGGCACTTGCAGCTGGCTCGGGGTCTGTCTCACTCCCTGCCAGGGAGCCACTGTCTGCATCCTGTCTCTGCCCTCATGCCCCAGCAGCCTCTTTGTAGCTGATCCCAGTGGCAAGGCCATGCAGGAGACAGGTGCAGTGAAGTTTTCCAGCTGCTTTCCAGCATTGGCTGTGAATATGCAGAGCTATGCTCAGGTCTGCTGCCAGCTCAGGCAGGCGGGACGGGGCTGGACACAGTGCAGAAGCCTGATGGTGGGGCAGGTACAGGCGGTCAGGGGTGCCACCACCGCTGGTCACCTCAGCAAGAGGGGAGGCTGCTGTGACAGCCGGGGGAGCTGACCTCTGCTGCTGCCATCACCCAGCCGTGCACAGATGGGCAGAAGAGAATTCCTCTTACGAAATTGGTGGCTTCAGTAATTTCATCTGAAATTCATTTTGCAGTTGCACATGCTGAGGCTGTTTACAGCCAGCTAGGAACTGGGGCAGGAGGACCATGGTACCCACTGCCACACAAAGCTAACTGGCGTAAAGAATTAGCATGGCTCAGCTCAAACCAGGCAGAAAAACAACCTCAAAGCAATAGCTCCCATCAAAAAGCTAACAGGATTTTTGGCGTGATGATCTCTCTGAGCAGAAAAATACCAGGCACGGATTTGTTGTCTAACCATCGCAAGAAGGGACAAATAGCCTGAGTCTCTCTTATCTTTAGCTACCAATAAATACCTGCTTTGAGGGACATGTTGTGACTGCTGGAAATACTGCTGAAGTTGCCTCATTATACCCTGAAGGCCTTCTCCTTTGAAGTCCCTCGATAGGAACTTGAGGGTTGATTTGCCAGTGCCGGTCAAGGCTTTGTCTGTATTTTATGCTCACTTCTCTCTTGGTGGAAACCACGCACCTGTTCTTGCCCAAATGCAGTGTACCATGAAGTGGCTCTCAGCAGGCATGAAATGACAGCATTTCACTCTCCAGGGAACTAGTGCTGCTAGATACCTACCCAAAAAGACCTCTGGGAGGTAGAAACTCAGCGTGTCTGAGAGAAGGGCAGATCTGCTGGCTCACCAAGCGCCATGTTTTATTTCTGTTTATCTGAATGGGGCTTGAATCTCTGTAGCTCCATGAAAGTCTTTTCCCAGCGTTTGGAACATGCAGCAGTTTGCCATATGGTGACAAGGGGCCATCCATCCCACAAGCTGTAGAACTAAAGAACAACAGGACCAAGAGAGAGACTCCTTTAAGTCTGAATGTAGCCAGCACTAAACTTCCCTAAATCTCTCTTTAATCAACAAAGAAATTCCAGTCAGCAGACCTGAGCTGTGCCCACAGAGGGGTATCATTCTGGATTGCCAGAAGCCTGGACAGCATCCCTCCTACAAGGGGTTTTTTGCTAAGGTGTCACCCACCATATCTCAGGGGCTCAGGAAAAGTTGGGTGCGAGGTTTCTTGGCTGTCCAAAGGCCTTAAAAAACAGGCTGATGGACATAGGATTGTGGCTGCCAAGCTCTCACAGAGACTGATGGGCACCAAATGCAAGTACAGTCCCCCCAAGTTCCTGGCAGATTACCCCAAGAGTGGTTTTGCTTTGCTGGTGCATCAGTGTCCCATAAAGCTACATCTGCGCTGCGAACAAAGAGATGCTGAGTTCCCACGGGTCAATTTTGAAACAAGAATCACAAACCACATATTTTGGCTCATTCCCTGCAAATTCAGCTATTGAGACTTTGCCAGAAATAGTTTTGAAGGTGGGTTTCTTGGTATGGCTCTTTTTTGGTTAGTTGTTTGTTTGTTTTGGATTTTTTTTTATCCACTCCCTCCTTCTCCCACTGCAGAGGAAAGTGTTGCATTTGCAGGTGGGTCTTGCCAGCTTTTTTGTGTTGCATTCCGAGGAGTCCATGCCAGAGCAGAGCTGTGCAGATGTGTAGTGGGGTTACACCTTCTGTTTTCTACCATGGGCTCCTTTCAGACAGAGCGTGGTGTGGGGATGATATTCTTCAGTGTCGTGCTTTCCCAGCACACAGTGCATTGGGATTTTGAGACAGGGTGGCTAGGGATGAAGCTTTATGCTGATGTTTTTAAAATAAATCTCTATCTTAGTGTTTTTCCACTGCTGTAAGATAGGCCGTGAATTCCTCCTCAAAGGCATTTAGTTATTTGAAAAGGTTTTGGTTCATTGGAGCTTGAGTTTTTATGGTCACTGTGCTAAAATTTTACTAGGGAAGCTGTTTAATGTATTACTTGGCATCTCAGAGTCTTGAAGAGCACCAGCATGCCAAGGACTATGAAAACACCCCTACTGCCCGAGAGGATCCCATATTTCACCTGTGCCTTCATTCTCAATCATCATAACATATCCAAAATCGCTCGGAAGGAATGATTACAGATCAGCAAATTCCTCCCCGTGTTTGTTTTTTCTGTTGCTGGAAAGGCATGCTGTGTTTAAAAAAAAGCGTTTAATCCTTTGTTGGGCTGAGGTTGATTGAGGTTCATACTAAATAGGAGATTACCACATAACGAGTCTAATAAGGTCGGACTTTTGAAAGCCCTGCTCGCTTTTCCATGCATAAATGCTGCCATGCCTTGTTTCTGTGTCTCCCAACTGCAAGCTTTTCACATTCTTTCCAGCTTTAGCTTGCGGTCCTTGTGCCATAATGATAATTTTCTTAGTAAAACTGTGCCAAGGTCACATGAAGAGAAGCAGGGAGCTGGTGGCTGGGAGGAGAAAGGTTTCTTAATAGAGCTTGTCCAGAAGGTCTGGGACAAAAAAAAAAAAAAAAAGACAAAACAACCCAGCAGATGCACATCCAGATATGGGAGGGAAGCAGCAAGCATGTTTGCAGAAAGCTACTGCCAGGCTGACTGAGGGGAAAGCATACTTCAGAGACTGGCAAAAGGAAGAGGAGGGGGGAGAAAAGGGCAAGATGGGCAAGAGGCAGGAGAGAGGTTGGCTTGTGACAGTCTGCTGGCGAGGACAATGTCATCTCCACTCAGAGGACTCGTCCTTTCCCTATTTGGCTGTTCCTAGGGGCAAGTGCAGCTGAGTTTTGGAGTAGCCTCAGCTACATTGACCTCCCCGTTGCCCCAGCGCTGAGGTTTGGATTGCATTGAGGGTGCTGCTGGGTGCGGCCTCTTCTCTCGGCACATGTAAAGGTCATGCACAAGGTCTCTGAAGGCAGCGTTCTTGAACTGTGGTGGAAGAGCAGGGGTGGGATTTCCAGCTGTATTGAGCCCGGTGGGGTGGGAAGCGAGGGATCCATGGCAGAGAGATGGTGGCCCAGGACCCTGCTTCTCACTGACTCCATCTCAAGTGTCCAGAGCTCGGGTCAAAGCTTTGCTTGCATTTGCAGCCTTTCCAGGGTCACTGGGCTGCTGAAGTCTGAGGGGGAGTCTCCGAACAGGCTTAGCATCAGGCATCAACTTTGGTCTGGATTTTTCAGAGCTTCCTTCTGTAACTCCTTAGTCTCTTCAAGGCCAAGGAGGAGAAATGTCATCCGAAAAAGATAAATAGGACACCTGTAAATCCTCCAGAAAGCAGCAGGCAGCTTTGAGAATGGGCCAGAAGCTGCTTGCACTTCCCGTCTGCTGCTGCCTCTGACAGAACACTGACCTGGGACGGGGAAGCTGAGGTCATGCCAGCTAGAATGAGTAGATGCTGCTTATGGAAGGTTTCCCCTTCTCCATATAAAGAAATTTTCAAGGGAAAATACTTTCCCAGCAACTTAGGAGACTGGAATGGGTCTATTTTCAGACTTGCAAGAGCTTGCGAGGGCGAACAATGTCTAGCTTTGGCTTTGATTTACTGTCTCACAGGGAGTGTTTCCAGACTGTGTTTCAGGCAGGGCTGCTCAGGAGGGCTGTCTGGGAACCAGGCTGGCACCCACAAGAGCTTCAGCATGCAACACCTCTTTGCATGTTCATGGTTGGGACTTCCTAAGAACCAATGCACACCCCACAGTGCTTAATGCCAAGCCTGTGTGTGCCTTTAGTGACATACCTGTAGTCCCCCTTGATTTTAGGAAAAAAAAATTTGCTTGCTGGAGTGGGATTTCATTGTGTGTGTGGACACCAAAGGAGGATCGGCAAGAACCAGGTAACCCTGAGCTGTGGTACCAGGGAGGGGGAACAGCTGCCAAACAACAGCCTCACTGAGCAGGTCACAGGCTCTGCTGCATCTGCTGCTGCAGCAGAAAAGCAGCTCCGTAATAGTAAGGGAACTCCTCTCCGGCTGGTGCCTTTGAGATAACATAGGCTGTCAGCTCCCTGGGATCTGCAGAAAAAACACAACAGTCCCTGCACTTTCAGGCTCCTCTCCTGGGGTGCATGAGCTTGCTGTCTCTGTAGATAAGCCAGGAGCTATTTGTGTTGTGAACAATGGGCAGGGCAGGGAGGAAATTCCTGAACTGTCTGTGGCAAGCAGCTGGTCTCCATCTACAGCCTGGCCCTCCTCTTGGCCAAGGAGCTTTCGTACAGTGGAGGCAAGTACCTGCAGGGAGCATCCAGTACATCCACAGTGCCCCTGGCTCCATCCGTGGTGGGGAGCAGAGACCGCTCAGCCACATTGATGGTGGTGACCATTTTCAATGGCAGGTGTGAACCACAAGTCCTCAGCCCGAAGGAAACAGACAGAGAAACATTCCCCTTTGTGGGCAGTGCTGCCAGTAGAGCTGCAAGGCTTCCAAGGGGCGGGCTGTAGGCTGAGGACCAGGGAGCTCCTTGCTGGCAGGAGGCAAGTCATCTGCTCTGAGCAAGGTGGGCTTGTTTCCAGTCCTGCTGAGCGCATGGTGGCCTTGCTCCCTTCACAAAGACCCCAAAGCAAGAGGGGTGACTCGCAGGAGGGAACGTCCTCATGTTCTCTGAAGTCCCTACAAGGCTTGGGCATGTCCTGTGTCTCCCCGTGTGGTAGTTTGCCATGTCCCCTGCACATCTCTGGCTGCTTCGGGGGATTGTGGGAGAGAGCGTGAGTGGGACCAAAACAGGCAGTAAGCAGGGGGGCTGCCAGGCACCTAGGGGTCAGCTCACTGTGATGGGAATCTAGCTACTGCTAGGCCACTGCTGTGGTCTGTCATGATTCAACTTTAAATCTGCTGACTTCTTGGCCTTTCATACTTATTTTTAGTGGAGGAAGAGTCCCAGCTCTAGAGTTGTGGTTGTTTGGATTTAAGTCAAATATCCTGAGAGGCCACGCTGACTCTTCCCATGACACTGCTGCATCTCTCAGGATGTGCATTCCCTCCCTGCCTCAGGGCTGTGCCAGATAGAGGTGGAGGCCTGTGAATGCTCCCAGTACATTTTGCAGCCAAAGGCAGAGAGAGTCTCACATTCCTCCTGGTTAGATCAGGATGTACATACACATCCTGAGCTTGGGGCTGCCTCGTAATGGCCAGGCTCTCACTGTGCCAAGCCAGCTGGAGCTTTGCTGTGAAGCTGTGCAGGCAATTCCCCTTTCCAGGGAAGATAAACAATTCCTCCTTGCCCAGGAGGTGGGTAGAAATTCTCTCTCCCTTTTCCTCTGCCAGCAGTTGCTGCAGAAACATTCTGGTGTGATCTGATCCTGTCAAGGCAAGCAAACATCCACAGGCAGAGATGTCTAGGGCCTTGACACCAGGGGAAGCTCTGAGGCAGCAGAGACTGAGACGCCTTGGGCAGTGGACTTAGGGGTGCGCTGAATCTGTTCCCAACTAGGGAAGAATTGAGCCAGATCCTGGAAGGGTGTAACAGTGCTTTAAAATCCTCCTGTTTTTTAATGTAAGAAAATCAGGATCTCTCTTTTCCTGCAGTGGGAGATGTTGTTAATTTGGGGGCAGCTGTTTTCCTCCTGCCTCATGGAGAACCCCAGGAACTGGTGATAAAGAGGATGCTGTCAGGCAGGGGCAAGCATAGCCCTGCCTCCTGGAGACAGGCCCCAAGCTCTCCCCTAGGAAGGGCACATTGCATGGACAGGGTTTTGCACGGCTGGAGCAGAAGGCAGCAGCAGCAGGCTACGATGGGTGCTTATCTGCTGGAGGTCCTTACAGAGCACAGGGTGAATGAATTAAGCTGCCTGAGGAAATCCATGTCCCAGTGGAGCTGGCAAGAGCCCCATTGTTCCAGCTGTTAAAGGGACACCAGAAAAAGGACACCGGACCTGCGCAGGAAACTGAAGAGGAGGGGCAAAGTGCGTGACCTGAGGTGGCTCTGTTGTGGGGCTGACAAGACCCCGAGCTGGCTACAGTGCTGCTGCTGTGGAGGGGCCTGGCACTGCTGTGAGCAGGGGCGTGCTGGGGGTGTTAGCCCCCACAGATCACCCCACTATGTACTACACTACAGTTGTACTGGGGGGGGACAAATTCCAGCAGGGTGCTGCTGGGAGTGCAGAGCTGGGCATGGTCTGGAGGTACAGATCTGCTCTGGGCCACCTGGAGCAAGGGGAACTCCAGCACCTTTCCATATGGGAAATGGTGCTGTGGCTCCAACACACTCCTCTCCTGGCCAGTGCACAGGAATCAATGGCTCAAGGTCCAGATGAGAGCAGTGACAAATGGTGTCTCTCAGGGGTCCACACTGGGGCCTGTCTTAACATTTTTATCAATGACATAGCAAGATCGAGTTCACCATCAACAGCAAGTCTGCAGATGACACCAAGCTGAGTGCTGCTGTGGATATGCCAGAGGGAGGAGATTTCATCCAGAGGGACCTGAACAAGCTGGAGAGGTGGGCCCAGGTAAACCTCCTGAGGTTCAAAAAGAGCAAGTGCAGGGTCCTGCACATGGGCCAGAACAATCCCCACTGTCAATCCAGGTTGGGGGAGGAGGTGACAGAGCAGCCCTGCAGAAAAGGACTTGGTGCTGCTGGTAGACAAGAAGCTGGACAGGAGCAGCCAGTGTGTGCTTGCAGACCAGAAGGCCAGTCTCATCCTGGGCTGCATCAAGAGAAGTGTGGACAGCAGGTGGAGAGAGGGGATTCTGACACTCTGCTCTGCTCTGGGCAGACCTCACCTGGAATACTGCATCCAGCTCTGGAGCCCTCAGCACAGGAAGGACAGGGACCTGATGGAGTGGGGCCAGAGGAGGCCACAAGGATGCTCAGGGGGCTGGAGCACCTCTCCTACAAGGACAGGCTGAGGGAGCTGGGGTTATTCAGCCTGGAGAAGAGAAGGCTCTGGGGATACCTTAGAGCAACCTTCCAGTGCCTGAAGGGGCCTACGAGAAGGTGGGAAGGAAACTGTTTACAAAGGCCTGTAGTGACAGGATGAGGGGTAATGGTTTTAAACTAGAGAAAAGTAGGTTTAGATTGGATGTTAGAAACAAGTTCTTTACCACGAGAGTGATGGAGCACTGGAACAGGGTGCCCAGGGAGGTGGTTGAGGCTCCATTCCTGGAGACATTCAAGGTGGGGCTTGAGAGAGCTCTGAGCACCCTGCTCTAGTTGAGGGATGTCCCCGTGCATGGCAGGGGAGTTGGACTAGATGACCTCTGGAGGTCCCTTCCAGCCCAAACCATTCTATGAGTCTAATTTATGCAGTGGCACAGCCAACAACAGAGTAAACGATGTGACAAAACTCTGCTTAAATCAGCTTGGCTCAGCTGAGACACTCAGTTCTCTGCAGATGAGGAACACCTGGCTTGTGGTGTTCTGGTCTGCCAGGAAACCAGCC
This sequence comes from Chloroceryle inda, assembly GCA_027560095.1. Classification (NCBI taxonomy): domain Eukaryota; kingdom Metazoa; phylum Chordata; class Aves; order Coraciiformes; family Cerylidae; genus Chloroceryle; species Chloroceryle inda. Next base: position 3,221 of record JANHFY010007401.1, on the reverse strand, counting down.
CATCCTGATCATTAGGTGTGGTTTTAACCATCACCCGGGGCTATATATAAAAATTTCTGCTTCTGTGCAGTTACCTCCTGTTAAAACCAGGGCTGGGATACTTCTGTAATGGAGCATTTGGACTGCAGCCACCCCACATCTCTTAGCAGCTTTTTCCTGGATGGCGAAAAGCTGAAAGTGGATGTTGTCCTCTAGCTGGTGATACAACTGGGTGTCTGTCCCCAGATCCTGTGGAAGAAAAAAAGAGGCCATCTCTCTGCTGGAAGATGATGGTGCAATGGGATGTGCCTAAAACCTGCTGCCTGCAAAGGGCTGCAGGGCAGAGTGCAGATGCAGGGCTGAGGTCAGTGCACATTCAGGACTGCAGAAGGAACATCAGGACCTAAATCTACTACCTTTTTTTTTTTTATGGGGCTGGGAATGAGCCATGGTTTGTGAGCCAGCATACCCAGGGGCTTCAGTCAGGCTGGCTCTGGAGTACTCGTTGCCTGAGAAATGCCTTCTGCTGGTGGAGCCCAAGGGGAGCTTCAGTTTCCAGTTAACTGTCTGCATCTCCAAAGCAGAAGAGGAAAAGCTGCTGTGTTCTTCAAGCTATCAATAAGTGGAAATAAACACTGTGTGCTCCTTTGGTCTGCACTTCCTATTGTGGGGAATTAATAGCTGGATTTTGGAAAAGAGCCCCACTAGAGGGAGATTGAACAGAAAAGGCCATTCTTCCCTTCCTGGGATATGGGTTACGTCTCCGACATTTCCCAGCCCGAGGGGTAAACATCGCCAGCCAGATCTGCAAAACAGCTCTGTTCCCATCTGGCTTTGGAAACCACTCCCTGTTTAACCACACATTCGAGCTTTCTGGGGAAAATCTGAGCCCTGCCTTCACCTGGTCCCTTCCCAGATCCCTCTAGGGAGAGGTGTGGCCCCTGCAGCCAGCCTCCTTCGGCTGCACAGCGCACACAGGTAAAACAGAGGCAGCGTGGTGCTGAAGCCAGCTGCCGCGGGCTTTGCTGCAGGTTAAAATCATACTGGGGAAAAAAATGCTCCAAACTGGCCAAGCTCTGTGGGATGGGAGAGCGAGTGGGACCTACCCAGTCTCTTCCAGTGTCCTTTCCTCCAAGCCAGCTAAGTGTCAATGATGCACTGGGTGGCTGTGTGGTGAGCAGCAGCAGCAGTTTGTAAAGTCCTGATCAGTTTCTGAGAACAGAAAACAAACTCTCTCTTGCCAATAACCTTAGTCTTGAAAGCAGATGGACTGAGCACCTGAACTGCTTAATACTCAAGTTTCCGTCTGGGACAAGTGCCCACCTTAAGGCTGGATGCATGTGTAGCTTTGGAGAGGGAAGTGCTGTGGTGTGGGATCAGTCCAGCAAGCTTCGCTCCAAGCAGGGAGCCCCTTCACCTCATCCTCAAAACCCATCAGAAATGATTTGCCTCACAAGGCTATCAAGGAAATAGGCTTTGCAGTCACCCACTGCTTAAAAGCATTCTCTTTTTGCAGGACCCTCTATTGTGACACCTCCAAAGGACATCTGGAATGTCACAGGAGCACAGATCTACCTGAGCTGTGAAGTTATGGGCATCCCAACACCTGTCCTCACCTGGAACAAGGTAAATGTCCTGCTAGGAGCAATGAAAGCACAGCAAACTTGAGCCAGCTGAAACTGCCTGGTAAGCATAAAAAGGCCATAGCAGATCCCTCCTTAGAAACACACATCGTTGATGAGTTCTTCCATCTGTGCAGTTCTGTCCACCCCCAAACATCCGGCTTCGCTTAGTTTTCAGTTGTTGCTTTTTCTAAATTCTAGTTGATCCAGAGGCAGAATGGGGCTTGTGTTTCTCTTGATAGTGCTTGGTATTCAGAGCATGTGGGGAATGTCTCTTGACCTGCTGTCACCCTGCTGGCAGCAGGAACTCCGAGGTGGCTGGATATGGCTTGCTCCTGTCAGGAACTGGCTGGGGCAGTTATCTCCTGGCAGCAAGCTTTGTGCTGGTCTTGGCAGTGCGCTGGTAACGCCCTGTTTAGGTCAGGGGCTGATGTTGAGCAGAGAGGATCCTAGCTGTAAGGCTGAGAGCCACTGCATAGCCCCTGTAGGGCTGTTAAAAGGAAGCTGAAACAGTACTAGTTTAAGAATACTACAGAGGGGGATAAAAAAAAAAGTGCTCTGTTTTAAGACAGCAAACCCCTGTCCCTGAGCATATACAATGTAGGCATATAGACCCAGGCAGCATTCTCTGCTCGTTTGTAAGCAGACACCATGTTCACATGGACTCTCAGCACTGCTCTGCTTCCTGTGCCTTGTATTTACATCCCAGAGACTGCCTGACCTGGTGGAAACAAGGGCTGAGCACCACTTAGCTCATACTATGCAGCACTGGGGGATGAGTGCACTCCTGCTCTCTCCATGGCTGCTGTGCCCACCAGGGACTGCCTGGATGGCTGCAGCAGAAACTTGCAGGGCTGTTGCTGGCCCCTTGGGAAGATAAGTCATGAAGGGAGAGCCTATTCCAAACCTGCAGATGCTCAGTTCTCTGCTACTGCCATGCTAAAAAAGCCTGATTATCAGGGAAGTTGTGGGGGAGCCTCTCCAAACAAGACCAACAGTCAGCTCCTGCTGTCCCCACAGTCCCAAACCAGAAGGCAGCTGCTCCATCCAGCCTGCTGAACTGGATGGCTGCATGGCTACCAGCAGCTGCAGGCAGCTGAATCCTCCTTGCTCAGCACAGGCATCATTCAGGAGCCTAAACACACCCTTGGGAACACGCACACAAGTTCTGCGAGAGCAATGGCGCAGGGCATGTTTTCACACTCTGCTGCCCAGCACCATCCACCCCAGAAAGTGCTGCTGCTCCATCTGCTCCTGCTGAGGCAAGGGGAACACAGCCTCAGTGCAGACACTCAGGCACTGGGACAGTGGGGCTGCAGCACAGGCAGGGTAAGGTGAAATGCTGGCACCAGAAGAAACACTGCTACTACATAAAACACATTTGTATAAAACTATCGCTGCAGGTATGTTCCTAACAGTTCTAGCACATGTAAGCCCCCACACTCTTATCCCTCTCTGCTGGAGGGTGGAAAGAGACCTGGGGGTGCTGATCGACAGGAAGCTGAACATGAGCCAGCAGTGTGCCCAGGTGGCCAAGAAGGCCACAGTGTGGCCAGCAGGAGCAGGGAAGTGATCCTTCCCCTGTACTCTGCGTTGGTGAGGCCACACCTTGAGTATTGT
>JANHFY010007400.1:22089-33076 GCA_027560095.1 Chloroceryle inda | reverse complement strand
CTGGAGGCCCGCACCGCGCCGGGGGCCGCGGGCACGGCCCCGCAGCAGGGCTCTGTGTGGAATGTGCCACACGTAGCCCTGCTTGTAAGCAGCATTCTAGGGATTTTAGGGGTGATTAACAAGAATTATCACTAATGCGTCATCAGTGCGTAAATTGTGCTTCCTGCCGCTTCTGACCAGTAACGTTTGGCTTTTTTCTTTACAAAACCTCTCGAGGACAACATCACGCCTTGAAAAACCCTGAGCTACACCCTAGGAAAATCGAAAGCCATTGAAAAACTACATATACTAAATTATGCACTTCAGTTTATCACCTGAGTTTAAAGTATTCCCTATTGTCATACATGACAAATGCCACTCAGCAGCAAGGGGGAAGTATCCATTCTGTTATAACTTTGTGAGGTGCCATCTGAAACCTGCTGTGAAATCTGAACAAAACATGAGCAGAAGTGAAATCTGCACAGAAATGGTCAAATTGGAGCAGCTGCAGCAAAGAGTTACTGGGATAATTGAGGAAATACAGAGCCTGTTTTATGAGCTGCAACTGGAAAAATCTTGCCTCTTAAAAGGCAAGGCAAAGCTGAGCAGGGATGTGATTTTTGTCTGCAAATACATAAAAGGTGAAAGCAGCGAGGCTGGAGAAAAGTTATGGAAGGCAAGGGCAATGCTGTCACAAGAACAATGGTATTAAATGGCCAGGTCCCACACCTTCAGGATGGAAATTACCGAAAGGTTTCTCATCACTGGAGCACTGAGATTCAGGAGCAATCTGTCAGTAGAAACAGTGAGACAGGAAACCTTGACTACTTTAAAAATGAGGTTTGACTGGTTGACGAGGAAACTGCTTGACTTGCTAACTGTGATACTTGGGGAAGTTTCACTGACCAATCCCTTATTCCTAACACAGCGTGACATTAGTGCCTGACACATCCTATTGAGAGGCTGCTTCTAGGGTAACCTGAAATCACACCACTTGAGAGAAATTGCAACTGGCCATCAGCATAATGTGCAGCTATCAAATGTGCTGTGGTGGTAGGAAGGAGCAAGAGTGAGGGCATGCAGCCTCCTGCTACATTCTTCTGCCCAGAGATGACAGAAGCCACTTTGTTTTTCTTTTGTTTCCTGCACCAATTCTTATTTGGTGGAGGAAAGTGGTTCGAAGAGGGAGAGTTTGAGGCAGGGGACTGGCTGCTCTCTGGAGCAGTGTCCCCTGCCAAACTGTGACTTCCTTTGTAAATCTAGCCCTGGGTTTTGCTGTGAAGCAACATTAACTCTTCCAAGGCTTTCGGTGTTACTCATGGGGGAACTGTGTAGGAAGGGAAGCTGCAGCATCTGGAGAAACTTGCACCACAAAATGGTGTGCACTTCTGAGGATGGAGGCCTCGGAATCTGCAGGGATGGCTTCCAGCTCTCCTCTACCAGCTTCTGCCACCCCACGGGGCAGATCTGAGAGGAGCAGCTCTTCCAAACCTCCTTCCTGAAACCCTGCCCTCAGTAGATCTGCATGATTCAGCCTCTTCTTGTCTACAGTCCGGCAGATTTTGGTGTTGATGGAAAAAGAGGAGACTGACTACTTGGTCTGATGTTTATGATTTCAGCACTGCTTTTGGTCATTCAGGTGCAAGGCCTGCTCGGCCATGGCTGGAAAGATCCTGTGCAGAACCAAAGCAGAATCTAGACCACTGTTAGATTTCTGTGTCTAGCCCTGAGCAAGGAATTCCCTCACCTGGCCAGGTGTAGGTACAGAAAGGAAAGTGGCATCTTAAACCTACCCTCTTTGGCATATAAATGCTCAGGTCTGGATTATGGTGAAGCAGCTGCTTCCACTGAGGTTACACCTACCGGATTTTTCTCCTGGCACCATTAAGTTGCTGTATTCAAAAATGAAGGAGACATCAGTCCTGTGCTCAAGTTGATGTGGTTATTGCCACTAATTGTTTCACACACTGGATTATTGGCTAGGAAAGACATCCAGAATGTGTGAGGCACAGACCTGATGCTGTTGTGAGGGTGAAGAGTTTGCACAAGACACTCTGCATCTCTGAAAAGATCTCTGAAAAGTGTCCTGGGCGTCAGGTAAAAGGCTATTTCAAGGTGTGATGGAATGGAAGTAACAGCCCTTTCTTGCCCCATCTTGCTTCATTGCATTAAAAAGGATTCAAGATGCCTTGTGTCGGGGAGTAGGAGAAGTACAAGTGAGCCTGTCTGGCCGTAAGGCATTGATTGCTCTGGAGGACAACTCCAGCCTGCTCTGATCTGTGCCTCACGATTTCTCATGCACTTACTGAAGCACCCACGGTGCAGATTGCCTGGCTACAGTTCTGTTTTGAGGCTTATGAATTATGCAGGGTTTTATCTATCTAATGTGTATGTTGACTTCATATCATTCTAGTTTCTTAATCAAGATGCCAGACAAGATAAAGTATATGCCCTATGAAGCTTCATTAATCATACATATAATCTCATCAAAAAGATATTACAATACCTAAAAAGTTTTAATTCTGAGAGTTCCAGCACATCACTCAAACAGCAGTCCCTAATGATGACACAGCTCTCCTCTGAGCATTCTTGGTGGGTTTATGAGCTGACTGGTTGTTCTATAGGGGCACTTGGGCATATGCATTATGCATCAACTTGTCCCTGTTTTCCGTCATCTGTCAACACACCAGTTGATAAGCATTCACAGCCATTTGCTGCATCATTTTTAGTGATTCAGATAATGCCTTTTTATAAACTCATATAATGGTAAATTTTCTTGTAAGAAAGAAAAAAAAAGGTTATAATGGGTGATTTTAACATTATGATAAAGTGACTATTCTTACTAAGGTTTGGTGATTCTATGTCAATAAAAGCACAAGCCTAAAGCCACTTACTCATTATAGGTTATAGGAAATGTGTAGAAAAAACCACAACATATCTTCTGTTATATACAGGTTTGAATAATTTTGTTTTCAGTAGCTTGATTTTATGCTAACTTTGTTTGGTTTTATTCTTCTGTTCATCCTGACCTTTTCAGATAAATGCATTCCTTTCTAGGCTAGGTAGGCAAAAAGAGAGACCAGAAACACGAGGCACAGGAAAGACACCAGACCTGACAGCACACGCCTCCTGTTTGCTTCTCATCATTTCAGAGAAGTCAAATTTTCTTGAAGATTGTGAGAAAGTCTCTCAAAGCAGCAGCAGGTGGGTCTTAGGCACACAGAGGTACGTAGGGGTGCTGCTGGATGAAAGGGTGGATGTTTGAAAGGAAACAAAGAGGAGGTGAAATGTGTCCTGACCGCACGCTCTGTGCCTATGCCTAAGGGATCCATGGTCTCCCAGAGCACTACAACAAGACCCACCTCTCTTCTCACACACTCAGGACCAGGTAACTGAGAGGCCCTCATCTTTCCTCCCGTGTGCAAACAGCACCTGCAACACTGACAGCACCACCAAGCTGCTCTAACAAAACTCTGCGTCGCTTGGCACAGCTCTGTGACATGTGAAACACAGCTTCCTCCATGCACGGCCTTCCCAGCATCTCCAGCCAGCTCTGGGGATCAAAGATAATGTTTGGCTGTATGCCATGCATTTTCTCTAGTTGAATCATTTTGTTTCCTGACCATATGCACTTGTCTTTGGGTAGGTTTATCTTCGAGTATGGACAGTGATTGCTTGGGAGAAAGCTGTAGGACTGATTCATTACCATCATCTGCTATATCTCAGGTTGCTTTCAAGTGAATGAGAAAGGGGGTGGGTCCTCACTCACTGCTATTATTTGTTATTTTTTCCTGTTCAGATGCAGATGGATAACTGGAGATCTAACACCCACATTCAGAAGCCATGAATTCCAGAAAATTGCTCTCAGAAACACGCAGAACATTTCCTGCTGCTAAAGTACACTGCCAGCAGCCATCACGGATTCTCATTGTGGATGTCACATCACCTTCCTGGACCAACACTTGCTCTGTACTCTCCGAAGCTCTGGAAAACACTCTGTGCTTGGCATGCAGCTTGACCGGCCCCTGCCGCGTTCCCTTGCTGAGCCTCTACACGGTGCAGAGCCAGCAGGAGTGTCTGCTTCCCTTTACAGTAGGTGTGAAACTGTCTCCCGGGATCTTGCTAAAATGAATGCAATACAGTGCTGCTGTTCAGTAGAGGAAGTTCTAGTTTACTACACATGTGTGTCTAAAAATTAGTCAAAGAGCATAGTTTTGTAGACTTCATGGAAGAGATGAAAGAATAATGTTTGAAAATAAGTCACATCTTTGATCTGTGAGTTGCTCGTGTACATAAATTAGGTTTTGTGCTCTTCCCTTCTAAAACTTCTGTTGTACCTCTCCCCTTCCATACTTTCTGCACTATCTGTCCTGCTTCTCAAACACAACTACATCTGCAATAATAGGGATGGTGAAATGGTCTGTACACCTTCAGTATACATGAATGGTCTGTATACTTGTTGATCACACAAATATTATCACATTGGGAGAGGCTCCAGACATTTAAGGGAAAGGATCAGAATTCAAATTTTTTTGCCAAAATTGAGAAGTATCCTCAAATCATAGAATCATTTCAGTAGGAAAAGACCCTCAAGATCATGTCCAGCCATTAATCTGCCAAGTTCCAGTCCAAGTACTGCCAAGTCCACCACTAAATCACGTCCTTAAACACCCCATCTACGCATCTTTTAAATATATAGATCTCGAAGTCAGTAAGAACAAGTATTTCACTCATCTAGGGATATGCAGCAGAATAAATAACCCTGGAGAATGACTAACAGCTCTGCAATAAAAGTTTTCAATCGTAAAGCATCGTAAAGTTCACCACACTCTGTGAATGTGTCATACTATTATAAACAGTCATCCTGAGCACTCTCATTTACACTAATGTAGTGCAAACACACGGTATTAGCCCTTCCACTTTATTCAGCAGTGGTGAAAACATTCTGAAACATTTTGTCAAGTTTTCACATCTCAGGAAAGGTAGAGGCCAGCTCGGGGAGGGGGGGTGGGATAAATCAGAGGTCAACATCAGTTTAGCAGATAGGATCTGCAAAAGGACTGTGGCTAATGGTGGTGCTTATTTTGTAGAGTAGGTTCTAGATAAGGTGACAAGGATAGCTAAGGGGATACCAAGGAAACATTTTCTGGAGATAATTGTGAAATCATTTTGCTTAGGGGCTTTCAGAACAGACACTTCCTAGGATGAATTGACATGCAATTCATCCTGGCACCTCACCGTGCAAAGGACTAGCTGATCTCTTTCACAGCTGGTTCCAGGCCTGTTTCTGTGATGTTGCATATATTCAAGCTAATTTTTAAGTGCCTGGGGCCAAATACCTGCTTTTGTATTTGCTAGTTATGCCCCGACACTGATCCGATGCGTGCTGGCTGACAGCAACCTCAGATAGTCTTTGGTAATCATGGGTCACCAAAGCACAGCTGCACTTTGACACAATCCCTCTCCTTGCCCCATTGTATGAATCTGCTCAGACAATTCCTCATTTTGATAATGAGCTTTTAAAGGCAGAGGAACCTGCGGGTCATTGTTTGGCTTCCGTCGTGTTACAGGCTATTATATTTCACTGAAGTACCCAGATACCACTCAAGCACTTCCACCAGAAAGACATGTCGTTTTGAACTGAAGATACTACAGGGTGGGAGAATCAAGTACTTCAGCTGACAGTTTCTTCCTGTGGTTGGTTAATCATTGTCGGTCTGAAACTTGCACCTGGTTTCTAATTTGCATTTCTTGGCTTTGGCTTCCAGGGACTTAATATATTTCTTCTTTTGGCTAGATTGAAGAACCTGCTTGTATTTTATACTCTCTTCCTCTAAGTATAAGCAGGTCCCTTCTCAATCTTCCAGCTGGCAAATGAAGGAGAGCAAGGTGTAAGTCTAACTGCACAACATTTTTTACAGGCCCTTAATTTCCAAGGCCCTCTGTGTATTCCCTCTTCTGGCTGTTTGGATGCTACATTGCAGTACAGAGTTCAGCAAAGCCATACAGAGCTAAAAAATACCCGCTCTTCCTGTTTGCGTGGCTGGTGAGCATGTCAAGTCTTTTGCCATGATATTGTGATAGGTGGTCTTGTGCAGCTTCTTGGAATCAGAAGCAGTTTTACATCTCTATCTGCTAAACATCTGTTCCCTTTCATCTTTCCTACCAGCGTTCCATTGCTTTTTCTGCGCTTCTGAACACGCCCCACGCTCTTTATCACAGTGGCTTTCTGATCTAGCTAGACAAAACCATGGTGCTGCTCAGTAAGGAGCCAAGACAGAGCCGTATTCAATGTTGCTTATTAGACAGATCATATGAAGTCAGGAAAGCCCCAAAGCTGAAAAATAAAGATTGGGAGAGTACATGGGGAAGTGTCACATACGGTTGCCTTTTTCTTAGTTTCTGCTGGGCACTCGTTTATGGTCTCTGATCCTACTGGTCTCTGATCCTACCGGTCTCCTCTATTGGCCTAACTCTAACAAGTCCTAAGAGCTTCCCTGGAAAGGGTAGCAGGATGAAGAAAAGGAAACCAGGAAGAAAGTAAATAGCAGAAAAGGACAACAGATGGTGACAAAAGGGGAAGTGAGAATGAAAGTGTAATTAGTATATTTATATATACCCATAAAATTAGAATATTTATATATAATTTAGTATAATTATATGTACACATTTGAGTATAATTATATATACTGTAATGCTCAACTGATACTGCATGGAGGATTAGTATGAGAGGGGCCTACCACCATCCTAGCCAGCCTGGTCCATATTCAGATTGCCTTCTGTGGATTTAGGTGACCACTATAAAGTGACACCAAGTTCAAGGAAGTGCTGAGCACATGTGGTACAAGGGTTTGGCAGCCCCGGATTGCAGGCAGTGTAAGCCACCAGAGCAGGCAGGGAGAATATGGCCCTACGGTCCCTGGCACAGCATGGTAGTGGAGCACAACGTGTTGGTGACCTGTGCATTTATCATGGTCTGCCCACAGTGAGCCAGACCAGCTGCCCTCGGGCAGTCATTGTACAGGCAGAGCTGTTGCCCAAAGGAATAAAACATTTTTACAAAGAACAGCTTTAGAATAATTCTCCTTTTCTAACACTTGCTCTGGTAGCTCATCTTTGAAGCAGGAGAGTCCAGAGACCTTCAAGCAGTGTTTGCTTTTTTGATAACCATTACTGTGGTGAATGTCCTAAAGGAGCAGTATCAGAGCACAAGAAATGCCCTCCCGGGTCAGACCAAAGTCCCTCAACCCAGCCTCGCAGGGAAAGGCTGTTCTGGGGGACGTGCCCCAGCCCCATTGCTTTCTGCAGTTCATTCTTCTCACGCTCCACCACTTGCACAGCTCTTGTATTAAGAATGAGAGAGGATACGTTTGAGGCTGTTCCTCTTGGTATCCCATTCTAGGCCTGTTACCCATGAGCTTGTGCAACCCTTTTTTGAACCTGTCACCACAGCCTGACTCCAGACCCTCCTGAATGCAAGTTCAAGAGGTCCACAGCTTGAAGAGTAAAGGAGTACAGACATGGCAGGGGTGACGATGCCTGGGGATATTACACCACCTCGGAGTCTCAAGTTCTGCCTGTGTGTTACACAGAGCCAGAGGAGAAGGGCATGCTGAACTACTGCATTTTGGCTAGCAGCAGGCAACAGGTAGACAGCTGAGAACATGGGGAGCGATCGTGTGTGTTGTTACCAGCATAACAACCAGCTTGGTGTGATTCACGTCACTGTTCACTGCTTTATGACTTGGTTCCTGTCCCAGTCTTGTCTTGGTGCTGTCAATTCAAAAGCCCCCTTCCACACTGTGGAAAAATGTTTCCTATTATCAGTTTGACATTTCCAGTCCTTTAATTTCATGACATACTGTTTTGCAGCTAGTGAAAGAAAACTTTGGACGAATTCAAGCCTGCATTTCGGAGCTCCGTTCGCTACCCAGAGAAGGCTCTTTCCCCCAGGGGGGAAGTGGAGTGGTGGAAGCCGTGCAGGACGGATTGCAACAGTTCAAACAGTACAACAGACACACGGCAGCTGGGGACTCAACAAACAGTTCTGTTGAGGTAAGACAATGTTGGGAAGGTAGAGGGAGCCATCCACCAGACTTGCTAGTTGCTAGCACATGGAGATGACAGTCTGTGTAGTATCCGAGATCCATGGGAGGGAGAGAGGAATTGAAGAAATAAGCTCTCCAGAAAACCCCATGGGGCAGTCTGTAAATGCTCATGAAAACTATTAAGATTCAGGTTGGAGTTACTTATGGACACTGACGTTACAGGTCAGAAAGATTACTTATTTCCAGGCATCTATGATGGTTTTTGCAGCTTTGATTACTCTCACAGCTGAACTGTGTCAAAGGCAGAAACGTTCACAGTACTTATGGATGTGATTTTCCTTTCAGCCTACAGTTACATTCTGCGGTTAGCACGTCTGGAAGTTCCACTAATAGAGTAGGATGTTCATACAAAGGTCCCCATTGTGCCTGAAAGCACAAACACAATTCATTGGAAGTGAACTCATACACTGCATTCTAGCACAGGTACCAGAGAGGGTAGTGAGGGCTTCCAGAAAGGCACCACATCATACTCGCCTGTATTGAGGAAACTGTAGTTTAGTTCCATAAAGAATTTAAAGGATTAAAAGACTGCTCTCTAAGCAATCAGTCCTTTCCTTCCACTTGGCACAATCCTAACCTCTGGGTGACATTCAGTCTTCTGTAAATCCCAACAAAAGGTGGGTTTCAAGGACCTAAATGGGATCAAGGGGTGGTCTTGGTCTTTCACGTAAGCGTGAGTAAGCACCATCAGAGGAGCCAGGAAGCAGCCAAAGAGCACCTACACTTCTCAGAAATTTGCTGAAAAAATAAAAGCCAGTGGTCACAGAAAAGCAGAAGGGTATTTCACCCTTGCAAAAGGCCATGTTTCTAAACAAGGCAGCTTTCTGTATGTCAGTGGTTGAGATTTTGTTTTTATCACAAGGTTATTTTTATGAAAAGTTGGACTTTCATTTCTGTTTCCTTTTCTCAGAAGGCATTTGAGTGTTCTTGTTCAGATACAGTACCTTTTGAAGAAAAAAAATAAAAAATGATACTTTCTTAGAAGTGAAGCCTGGATAATTTAAGCCAGTTAAAGCATTTACCCTGTTAAATTCAACTGTGTAGGTGTGGTGACCGAGGGCTTAACTTCTCCCACCACCATTTTCAGTTTAGTCCACTTTGAAAAGAAGTAGCAATTCTGTTTCTGTGACACTTTAAAGTATTACTGAGACCCTGGCCCAGGCTGCCCAGAGAGGTGGTGGCTGCCCCATCCCTGTCCCCATTGCAGGGGAGGTGGCCGGGGCTCTGAGCACCCTGCTCTGGCTGCAGATGGCCCTGCTCCCTGCAGGGGTTGCACCAGATGATCTTGAAAGTTCCCTTCCTACCCAAACCAGTCTGTGGTTCTAGGATTAGAAAACATTAGTATTTCTGCTTTGAACAATAATGCGTAGACAAGAGCAAATAAGCCCAACTTTGGGCTTATTTGACTTTGACTTTTGTAACTCTCTATCTTCAGATGTTTTTTGATGGATGAATGTCAGGTTCTACCAATACAATTTCTTCCATCTGTTTCAAGAGCTTCATGCTTTGAGTGCCCTCCAATCAGTTGATTCTACTGTTCTGCAGTTAAGATTTGACATAAGACTTTATATCTAGAGCATTTGTTATTTGGTGAAGTTTAATGCCATGGTTGTGTCCGACTGATGCAGCTGGGCACAGTTCTGCTGCAGCTCAGTGGGAAGAGGTGGAAAGGACAGGACAAGACTGCAAGCAGCTGTTGATGAAGCATGCTTACACATGAGCTGGCAGAAAGGCAAGCACATAAGAGGCAGCACAGTTAGTGAGAAACCATGGTGACCTGTGTTTCTAAGACACAAGTGCCACTGGCAATTTGCTTGTGCAAATCAGATGTAGTCTTTAGGCAAGTGTGCCTTTTCCTAACAGTTAAGCCAGAGAGACAAGAATATTCCCAGCTGACTAGCAAGCATAGGAGGCAGCCTTTCTGCAGTCTGCAATCATATAAAACACAAGTGTTTGTTCAAACTGTAGGAAACTCTTACTCCTCCTGCACACACAGACTTACTAGGTGCAAAGCTTTTAAGATGATGAGGTATTTTAGAAAGTTTTCTCTCCTCTTGCTGCAGTGGGACCTGTGCTATTGCAAGAGACCAGGAATTATCACGTATCAAGGGAGGATTAGGGTAGAGGCAGCTTTTGCACATTTTTTGTTTCAGATCACAATTTTGACTAGCCAATCCAGCAAGGAAATGGTAAAGCACCTGGAAAAGAAGTTAAAAGACGTAGACCTTATGGGTCTGCGAAGAATACAAGTCATTGAGGTTTTGAAGAGAGACCTTCTGGAGCCTGAGGATGTGGAACAGTGCATGCCAGCAGAAGAGCCCGGCGGCAGCGGTGAGTGCCAGACAGAGAGGGTACTCGGAGAAGTTATGGTTTGGGGCAGCAGGGCAACCCCTAATTAGAGCTCTGGTCTGACATGAGCCACTTTCCTTTGTGCCATTTCCTGTCACTCATTTAAGTGGGAGCTACTGTGCCTGGAGGAACAGCAAAGAGTACCACAGCTCTTCTCTGGGGCTTTATCACATTGGGGCACAATTAGCATCTCTGGGGACTACCTCAAATTTACTTTGCATGCAATACAGTTTTACTGAGGGAATAAAGAGAAAAACACAGAGTTTCTGGGGGGGTAACACACTCAGACACACGTGTACTGCTGAACATCACCCTCGGCAATTGACTGGCTGATTCTTGCTGCATGCAGAGCAACCAGAATCCTTGAAGCAAGCAGAGAGGGAAAGAGGGAAGGAAGGAGAAGCAGACAGACCGTTTACATTTCTAGGGATCCTACAGAGGTAGTCCCCTCTTCCCTCTCCCCAGCTCAACATTAGAGCAACCAGGCTGGTGAAGGGACTTGAGCACAAGTCCTATGAGGAGAGGCTGAGGGAGCTGGGCTTGTTTAGTCT
>JANHFY010007400.1:0-21989 GCA_027560095.1 Chloroceryle inda | reverse complement strand
CATTATATACTCATTCATAAATGAAATATGCCGGATAAGTAATAAACTTAAAACTATAAACTAAAATAAATAGGCACTGAATCTCTGTCACATTCTGATACCTCATCAGACAGGTCCGTGATCACTTTTGCTCTCTCTGTCTCAGAGAATATTTGTCTTCTCTCCTCCCTCTCCCTTTCTCTCCCTTCCCCTCTCCTCTCCCCTTCTGCCCACCTCTTCCCCCCCTTGGAATGTGACAGTAAGAAACACAGCTTGTGTTCAAACACCAAACAAGGAACTCTCTTAAGAACAAGGAATATCCCCAGTACTGGGTGTACAGCAGTCCTGTCTGCTTTACTATGGAGCTGTTACCTCCCTACCTCCCTCTTTCCTGTTAGTTTTATTCTCATCAAAATTACAAAGAAAGTGTAAGAAAAAGCACAGTGCTTGACAGCATTTGCATGATTGCAGCCTTTTTACAAGCGTCTTGCAAGCAGTTATAATGATCAGTTTTGGACAGTTTTTGAAAGCTAGTAGAGTTGTTCGTCATGTATCATATTCTGAAATTATTTTTATCCTGTCCCTGTGGCATCTCTCATTCGCTGTAACTATTACGTTGTCTGGCTTTTTTTCTACTGCCTGCTGTCTATCATCCACCCTCCCTTTCACGAGCCTTTGGCTTAGATTCTCACACTGTAGAGGAGACTGCAGCTGTTTAAAATGTTACTCATCCACCTAAGATATAAAACTGTTTCTCCTCCCCACAGCTCTGTTTTCTCAACCATTTTACAGCTGCAGAGATATTTGTGTATAAAAGTGATTTTCTTACTGTGTGGTAAAAAGAACAGACTAACAAAAGCGAGTAACTCTGATACCGTCAGCAGAGCTAGGGACAAACATGGTGTCCTGGCTTCTTTATTACTGCTGATGTAGTGTGCTGGGAACAAAGCCCATGGTGGTATGGCGCCCAGCACTTCTGAAGCCTTAGTTTCTAAGCTCAACCTGTTGACTTCTTAACCAGCGTTGTGATATAGGTATGATCACTCCAGGCTGAAAAGCAAAGCGTTACTGTATGACCGCTCACACACACTTCCTTGCAGCTTCTCACATGGAGACTCCAGTCTCTCTTTGAATGCCTTGCCAAATGTTTCTTTGGCTTTTCCAGTTCTCCGGTGTTGCAGTTCCTGGGGGATGAACCACAAAAATCAGGGCAGGAAGAGCACTGACAATTCTAGAAACAGAAATATCCTGGTGTGTCGGGGTTTTAATGATTTTGTACCAGTTTCTATAAATATATGCAAAGATTATTAGAATCATAGAGGACCATGAGTTGGAAAGCAACCATTACGGATCATCAAGTCCAACTTCCTGCTCTTCTCAAGACTACCCAAAATTAAGCCTTATGACTAAGAGTGTTGTCCAGATGTTCCTTGAACTTGTGATGGGCTAGTGTCGTGACTGCCCCCCTGGGGAACCTGTTCCAGGGACCAACCACCCTGCCAGTGATGTCCAATCTGAACTTACCTGATGCAGCTTCATTCCATTTAGTTACATCCCATTGCTGGCTACCAGGGAGAGGAGATCAGCACCTCCCCCTCTGCTGCCCCCCTTGAGGAAGGTGGAATTAGAATTAGAATGCCCTCATAAAAATAGCCGTGTTCTATCTGCTAGAAAATATCAGCCCAGTCAGAGTTTTCTATAATATAGTTTGGTAATTGTAGTTAGACTAGTTCTGTTAAGATATTGGTAAGGACGCATTAGAAAACACCTGGGGTGTATGCATTCTTGGATAATTTTTATTACCTATTTAAATACAAAAATTAACTATTTGCTATTACTCCATTTATAACCATTTAAAATATAATTAATGGTTCAAATAGCTCCAGAAATACATTCCTTTGGGATTCCCCACCTTTTCCCTGTCTCTAGTCTGTCCTTCTGCACCCACCTCTTGCTTCCACCAGGCCGGAGTCCCTGGCGATGTGTGGCTGGCAGGACAATTCCTGAGGCAGGCGACACTGCTGGGGGCCAAGACATGACCTTACCAGAGCTCATACCCCTCGTGCCGGCCTTATTGCCGCTCCCCACAGCGGCTGTGTATAGGTCTGGACCCACATCCTCCCTCTCCCCATTTTTCCTGGCTAGCACATGCTGAGGTCAAAGGACCAGTGTGTGAGGCACCTGGAGAACAAGGAGAGAAGGTGATATGATGCAGGGGGCACTGTGTGGTCTGCCTGAGGAGGGCAAAGCAGACCCGGCGTGAATATTGTAGAGTTTAACAGGCCCCAAGCAAGGGCCGTGTTATTTTCTGCAGCAGTTGTTCGGAACACGTGTAGTCACATTACGGAGGGCGACAAGCATGTTTTCCAGAGGATTATGCGAGGTGTATGTTAAATATTCTCTGCACCCCTTCACTTTGCACAGCATACTGGATATGATTTCACCGCGGAGGGAAAAAAATCTTTGTGAGAGGTCTCTAGAGATGTAGGGAATATGCTGTGGCTGTGCGCAAAACGCTTCACGCATTTTGAATGTACATGCTCCTCTTGGGTGCTTTAACAAGTGTGACCAGCAGGCTGAGGGAGGTTCTCTGTCCTATGTCTGCTTTCAACAGATTATTCCATGCTGTCACAGCATCTTTCTCTGTACTTACGCTGGGTGAGGCATGGACTGAGGAGGTAAGTACTACATGTTGGTTCCTTCTATGAGGTTCATGCACTTGTGACAGGGAAGCCATCCCTCTCCACTCTTCTCTGCTGTTCCCTGCCCCCATCTTTCTCCCCACTGCCACTGGTCATTGTCTCCTGTCTCTGTCCTTGTCTCCCTCTCTCTCTCCTTCTTGTCTCTACCACTGTCCTGCTCATTGCCCCTCTTCTTCTTGTTCTGTCTGTGTCCTGCTCCCTGACCCTCTTCCTCTCTGTTGCTCTGTCCTTCTATCTGTCCTTCTCTTCCTCTCCCAATTTCTGACTTGTTCCCGCTTCTTATTCTCCATTGCTGTCCTGCTCTCTTCCCCTGTTCTGTTTAATCCAAATCTGTCATGGTGCCCATCCTGTTTTATTTCTCCATCCCATTCCCTGTCATTCTGCCCTGCT
Source organism: Chloroceryle inda (assembly GCA_027560095.1). NCBI lineage: Eukaryota > Metazoa > Chordata > Aves > Coraciiformes > Cerylidae > Chloroceryle > Chloroceryle inda. The sequence goes on along the minus strand of JANHFY010007400.1, from coordinate 18,918 downwards.
CCCCGACCCATTCTGCCTCTCTTCCGCTGCCCCTGCTGCTTCTTTCTCCATGTCTGTCTTGCTCCTTTTTTTCATCACTGAAAGGGTTCTCAACCATTGGATGGTCTGCCCAGGGCAGTGGAGGAGTCGCCATCCCTGGAGGCATTTAAACGGCGTGTGGACCTGGTGCTCAGGGACATGGTTTAGTGGTGGGCTTGCAGTGTTGGGTTGAAGGTTGCACGGGATGATCTTGATGGTCTCTTCCCACCAAAGACATTCTGTGATTCTGTGGGAGAAAAAAACCCAACCCCACAACACAGCAACATACAGCTAGAACTTCCGAAGGTACTGAAAGAAGGCGGCAGGATCAGGATGCCCCCTCTCACAGGCTCATTCCCAGGTTAGTGCAACTATAAAAGACTCCAGTATTTTGAAGCCCTGCAGTTGACAAGTCTTAGAATAGCTTTGAACGTGCTAAGAACAGCCTGCTGTAGATGAAAAATGCTTGCTGTGCTCTTCACAACAGCAGCCTCCCTGGGAGAGTGCATCTCCAGCCAGAAGCTGCAAAGCAGCCTCTCTGCAGGGTGGAGGCTGAGTCTGCAGTGTTTCTTTAGTGATAAATCATTAGGGCTTGCAGATTGGAGCAGAGACCATGATATAAATCCCGTAAAGAGAGCAGTGTGTGCAGCATTTGTGGTGGGAATAGTGTGTGGGAGAGAAGAAGGTGGGAGTAATTGACAGGATGCAGTGGACTGACCTCTCACCAATAAGAGGGGAATTATTATCTCTCATGGCCCTACCCCATCACAGACACTTAAAGCATGCGAGCGTTGCCAGACCATTTGCTAATATTTGTCTGTGACCCAGATACTGGCCTTATCTATTGCTGTTGGGGAAAACATAAAACAAGCACTGAAGATAAAGCACTAGTACATTTTTTATGAACATAGTCCATCTTCTGGAAGTCCCAGGGAATCTTTTTCCATATGGGCCCTGCAGATTGCTGACCAATAAATGGCACTGCACGCCTGCTCTCTGGGAGTCTGAAGAGCCATTGCACAGTAGATGTCAGCATTCCACAGTAGATGTCAGCATTCCAACCTGTTCTTCCTAAGAATGGACAACAAGGAATGCAGGGAATTTCTTTTTATGATTGAATGGCTACGTATCTGATACAGCAAATTAAATAAAAAATAGGAAAATATTTACCGAAGAAAGAACTAAAACATCTACCAGCCCGCAAACACTGTCTCTCAACACGCAGCTAATTCCCCTTGTCACCCGCATAAGCACTGTTTGCCCAAGTAAATTAGGTACATTCCCTGGTGCTTTGTCTTCTGAAGTGATAATGCCCCCTCAGTACATCTGCCAGAGAGGAGCCCGAGTCCAGAAAAAGCAGGGAGGGCATCGCAGCTGAGACACGGCCAGCATGTTCTCCAGGTGCATCGTGCATTCTGCAGGGCAAGGAAAGAAAGCAAGAGTCGTAGCATCAGGGCAGGTGACTGACGTGGTAACAGCCCTGGTCATGGAGCGCTCTCTCTGGGGCGAAGCAGGACATTCCCTTCCACCAGAGACACCTCCTGCATTGCTCCATGGCGGAGAAACTGGTGTCCCCGTAAGCAGCAGAGCAGGCAGGGGTAAGGCGTGGTAGCAGTCTTAAGATACATTCTTAAAAGCTACTACAAAACTAAGGGAATAACCAGTCAGTGTACAGATTTGGGAAGAACTTTTACAAAAAGAATGAAAAGTTCTTGCAGCCAAGGGCAGTCAGACTGGGCATTGGGAAGGAAGGGCGTTCGGTAGGAAGGACAGTGTGACAGCCTCCCATTGTAAGGAGCTGAGGCACAACCGACATGATCTGGGTGCCTTCCTCAAGGCTGGAAGGTGGAGACAAGAAGGTACCTCCCGCTGTGATGGCTGACTGCAGAAAGGTGCACTCGCCAGTCGCAGTTCTGGCCATTACATTAGCCCTGCATTATTTGCCGTTTGGAGGGAGATGGATGAATTGCTGTCTTTATTTCTTTATTTTAATGGAGCAGATGCACAGTGTCATTTCTGCAAACCAGAAGCACCGGTGCATGAAGATCTCTCGCTGCAGATGGATGTAGCAGTGTGTTTTAGTCCCCAGCTGGCCTGGTAAACACGTTGGGGAACAAAAGGCTATTTCTGATACGCATTTGTCTTCCCAGAATACCTGTTTCACATCTTGCCTGCATCATGACCCTGTTAATGCCACCAGGGTGGCTGTTGCTCCTGTGTTTACAGATGAGTGAGGGGTATATTACATGGTTTATGCGTTTTGCAAATTGTCCGGGGGGGAGGGGCTATTAACTTTAACCTATTTTAATTTTATGTATTTATTCAGCTAGACTTTATCCTAGCTTCTCATTTGGATGCACCTTTGAATTACTACTTGGGGGACGTTTTGGGTTTGTTTCTCTTTTTAGCAAGGGTTTCATTTTGTCTATGACCTCCCTGACTGTGCTGTCCAGCCTGCATTTCTCCATTCTGAAATGCTGTTGCTCAATCATAAACATTTGCTCTGCAGCTCCAACACGGTAGCTTAAATACTTGCTATGTCCTTGCAAATGTTTTCACTTTCTCCTTTTAATTTCTTTTTGACAAGTCTCTACATTTTCTGCATTTCACATGTTCGAAGTGACACGTAACGGTGCCAGACAGCTTTGACTGCTGTATCTACAAGGATGGATGTTCTGCTGTGGGATTGCTGCGTTACCAGGCAGCACTCAACAGTCATGTTGAAACATGTCCTGTGTGCTGGTCAGGTCCAGGTCAAGTTTTGCTTCTGTTCCTCTCAGGTCTGTGACTAGCTGCTCCTTTAAACACATGTTGAGGATATTTAGTAATTTAGTCACAGGGCCATATTGCAAAGGAACACTCACCTTCTGTGTGAGGAGCAGGACTTTTCATCACTACTACAAAATCCCCCATTAGCAGAGCATGACGGTTTGGCAGGCTCTTTGACATCTCATAGCATCACACATCCCTTGTCCCTTGCTTATGGAAAAGGAGGAGATGGCTTAAAATTGAGAGAGGCCAGTGCTAAGATGCCCACAGCAGAAAGTGGCTTGCATGTCACAGCTAGTGCTCTGAAGATGGTAGTAGCCAGTTCACCCACCCCATTGCTGTCAGTGTGGCCTGCGGAGCAGCTCAGCTTCTAGCAATGTCCTTTTAAGAGGGCTGGCATCACAGCACTGTGCTGGGACTTGCATGGTATCGGCCCCCGAAGCACTTCTTGTGTGAAAGTGCTCCAGGGACTAAGGAGCATAGTGGGAAAAGAGAACGAATGTTCTTTTCTATGGCTGAATATATTTGTGCTTTTTCGTCTTTTTTTCCCTGCAGACATTGCTATCCTGGGAATGGACATCGATGTGCAAACCGTAGAGGACAATGTCATCAGCTTGGAGATGCTGTTTAAAACATGGCTGCATGACTATGGCACAGAGAGAGAGCATCTCCATCTCCTCCTTCCGTCAGGAGGCTTCAGCCATGACCCTGCACCCAGGACAACCCCAGGTACTTCACTCTCTCTCCCCCTCTGCAGGGAGTCCCAAAACCCCACAACCTTAAAGATTACCCAGGCTTGTCCCATGGGCACGTTCCCTCACATTTAGAGACCCAAGTGAGGTCTCTGGGTGACTTCAAAAGCTGTCTGGAGCTTCTGTGGTCTGAGAGGGACCGTTTGCTTAGAGCACTTCCAGGTGGCTGCCCTGTCCCGTGGCTGCCGATGCTATAATTCATTTCCATTCTGCAGCAAAAACGTGCCTTGAAGAGTGTGTGAATTTACAGACTGCTTGGTCAAGGCAAAAGGGACCTTATACACTGAGGGCCAAGGACCTTCTGGCTCGGTTGTATAGCGCTAAAAGTTATGTTGCTTGTGTTTGACACTAAAAAAGCCTGTGCCAAAGCTGCACTTAAATAAAGGCCATCTTGCAAAGGCACTTGGCTTCTATCTATTGATTTAGCACTAAAATAGCCAATGTTCCAGCTGAGGTTGCCAACAGCTAGAATACTGCATGGGAAAATTTACAAGGAGTATGTAATGTTTTTTGCCTTCACTAGTCTAAGTCCAAATCCTTAATCCATCCCTGGGTGAGCACTGAAGACACCAACAGCTACAGCAGATATAGGTGTTTCCCGTAGGTTGTTGTTACCTGGATTCACCATTGCAATGCCGTGGGAAGCTGCACGTGTGGTTCTGGACGTGCCCTCTCCATGCCTCCCCAGTATGGTACTATATGCCACTCCAGTATGACACTCACATGCAGCTTCCCCTTGGCATCGCAGCAGAAGCACACCGGTCTTCCGATGATCCTCAGGCCAGTTCCAATTGGAAGCAAAGTTCATGTGTGCTCCACAGCAAGCAGACCAGAAAGTCTGGTGTGACTTTACTTATGTAGTAGCTGCCATAAGAGCCTCCAGACCAGCACGGACAACAATGATATTTTGTTAAGGGTGGATTTTCCTCCATATAACATTGAATTTCATGCTTGATGCATTGCCTAATAGCTAGCAAGACAAATCAAACTGCAGGTTTTTTCATCTTCCCACACTCAAGAAATCTGCAGAAAGGCAGGGAACGTGTTTGCAGTTACCGTGTTATACCAGGGTCAGCGTCACCTGCATGGCGGGTTGGGCTGCGCACAGACAGAAAAGCTGGCAGGAAATATGTGGCCCCGAAACCAGCATGGCACTGGGAAACACACTTCTGCTCCCTCTGCAGCTGGCTGCTCTTGACCAGAAGGGGAACTTGCCTGCCCAGTTACCAACCAGTTGTTTCACTGATGTGTTAAGGATGCAGCATTTCCCCTTGTGTCTAAATGGGGATAGATTGTTGCCTTGTGTCACAGCAGTTCGTGTTGTTCTACCCTTGTGGTCCTTGTTGCTAGAAAACATGAACTTAGTGTTCATAAGTGCTTCGAGTGTGTCACACGGCGAACATTGCCATTCGCAGCAATCTAACCCCATCTCCTTCTCCCGCCCAGTGTGCCTGAAGTGCGATTTGCAGGAGAGAGTGCTCGACCCAGCTCTGCTTTCTGGGACAGCCGACAGCACCGCCAGAGCAGCAGATCTGAGCTCACCCTGCCAGATGGCAGCCTGGCCGGCTACGGTGCTGTACAAACTCCAGGTTGTAAAGTAAGTGTTGTTAGGTGTGTTGCACTTGCAGGATGGAAAGTTGGTGTAGCAGCTGCCTTCACTCTTTCTGTGCAGCTTCAGCTGGGCCCTAGTAACAGCACCATAAAGCGCTGGGGACTCAAAGTGCTGGTGAGCAAAACTCTGATGTGATACACCCTCAACCCCCATATCTTGGTGTTTATGGAACAGCACATCCCACACATGCTGACAGGAGGGCGGAGTCCAAACCGGTGTTAAAACACCAGCACTTTGTGTGTCTTTGTTTAGCCCATATCCTGGACTAAACTACAGCAGTTGCTCTATCACCCAGTGACCCTCCCCAGCAGAAAAGGGGTATTGGGAAAGAGACAGAAGACCTGTGGGTTGAAATGAAGTCAGATTTAGTGAAACAGACAAAATAATACCAATATAAATTATACAAAATTATACTCAGCCCAGCAAACGTGTATCGGTCACAGCAGATGGGAAGGTATCTTCAGGAGAAGGAAGAAGAGCAGGATCAGGAGGAGCTGGAGCAAGAGCCCAAACAGGAACCACACCCACAGCAAACTTTCCCCCTTTATACTGAGCGTGAGTTTCTGGTCTGGGACACACCTGGAGCCAACTCGGGTCAGCTGCCCCGGCTGACTCCAAACTGCTGGCAGCCTGCAGACCATGGCTGGACTGGGGTTCTGTCCCAGCCAAACCAGGACAGAGCGTGACACCATAGACACTCGTACAACAGTTGTTTCCTTCCAGTGGGAAGTTGTATAGATTTCAGCCATTGCTCCATATGTAATTCTGCTGTTCTCTCAGTACCTGATGAGGCCACAGCAATCAACTGGATGTCAGACCTGAGGTAACTTGCTGACTACTAGTAAGAAAGCAGATGAAGCCTTATAGTTCTGTGTGACTTCTCATAAGAATTTATTGGCATTCCTGTCAGCAGTCTATGTCTGGGAAGCACAGAGCAGAACAAGAAGAGTGATGCTCTCTGGTGTCTTTTCTGAGGATTATTATAGGGGGGGAAAAAAAAGGTGTAATTTCTGAACTATACAGTGGTTCTTAAAAGGATTCTCATCCTGTTGGTACCCAAAGAGCACTCACTCACTGTGCATATAAGGCCCTAGAACAATCTGCTGAATCTATTGAATAATGAATGCCATGTGATGGAGCAGAAACGTGCTGTGGAGAGGCAGTGCTGAGCAGTGGGCAGTCTGTAGGGGTGCTTGTGGTGAGGTGTTGGCTCTGTGCAGGAGCAGAGCACGGGTCAGTTTTAGTGAAGGAGAACCCTGATCCAGTAAAAATCACATAGGAAGAGATGCAGTGGCCCGGTGAGTTGTTGTCCAAGGGGCCAGATGAACAATTGGGTTTGTATATGAAATGAATGGAGATTGGATTTGCCTCTTGGCATGCTCTTGTCAACACAGACACGAGGGAATCTGAAAATCAGCAAGAAGGCCTCTTTTCACTGCAGCTGGACTTTCTGAAAGGTTCCATAGCAACAGGCCCCAGCGATGCAGACATGAAGCGCCGGAAGCAGCGCTGCAGCTGATCCTGCCACAGCCACTCGCGCCGCTTATCTCCCGCTAGAGCCTCCTGGCTGGTTTCATGTGCTTCACTAACACAAGCTGTGTACTCGCAGGGCTCTGAAGTCTGAAGGAGTCTGTGAGTCTGTACTGTATGGCCTACCCTTCATCATCAAGCCCACATGCTGCTGGCGGCTAGACTGGGATGAACTGGAGATAAACCAGCACAGCTTCCATGCTCTGTGTCATAGTCTTCTGGTGAGTGTGTGAAATTGCAGTCCCAGGGGGAGGGGTTGCCATAGAAAGGAATAGTTGGTGCACATCTAGTAAGACCTGTCTCATCTGAACCAGGAAACACATTTCAAAAGCTGCAGCTCATGGGCTAGAGTTCAGCTTGTGAATCCTTCCATCCAGTGTATCCACTGGAAAGATGCTGCAGCACATCAAGCCCTAGAGAAGGCTCTCTGGCCTATCAGAAATCCAGTGGTTGGAAGTATAAAGTGCAGAAGTCAGGGCTGGCATTAGATGGACATCTTTAGCTGTGAAAATAATTAACCAAGGCTTAGGATGTGGAGGACTTTCCATCCCTGACAAGTCGTAAAGAAAAATTGGATATTTTTCTTAAGAATTGTCTTGCATTCAGTTACAAAAATGCAAACATCCAAACAAAATATTATCCTCAACCATAATGCAGAGTAGTGTTCTTGTTCTGATGTGTGTGAATGTCTCTGCTCCTGAATGCAGCAGCTCCTACAGCAGAGGCACTGAAGGAAGCAGCTGTTGCCCATTGTTCACACTGGTTTTGGCTTTTGTCATTCAGAAAAGGAAGTGGATGCTTTTGGCCAAATGTGAGCCACAGAACACCAGTCCAAACTGGAACATCGTGGTGCATTCCTACTACATCATTATTCCTTCTGACTCTGCCACACTACTTGTCAAAGCAGTTGCCATCAGAGAGCTCTTCCTGCCATCAACCTTCCCAGCCCTCCTTGCCGAACACCCCGAGAGAGCGCGTGGCCCCGTAGAGGTACGTCACTGAGCGCCCTGCACAGCGTCTGTGGAGAGGGTCCACACTCCCTGCAAAAACACCCTCAGCACTAAAACCAACACACCCCCCCAAGCAAACCCTACCGCTTCTACCTGTCACATCTTGTGGCCACTAGGTTCTTTCTTCTGTCTGAGCAGAGGGCACTGAACAGCTTGGAAGTGGAAGTTGCTTATAACCCCTTGCACATCAAAAGCAACCTGTACAAACACCTGAAGAGCACGTTGCACAAACCCCTGCACAGACAGCAGGCCCAGCCCAGGGACCAGCGACCGGAGAGGCATCAACCCAAGCAGGTATGTCTCCTGCCTCTGTCTAGCCTAGAGAGTCCCTGTGCTGTCCTTCTGGTCTGTGTCCTGCAAAGGGCTGAGGGCAGCTCCTGGTACCCTGGCAGTACCAGGAAGGCAGCACGTGGCAGGGGCAATGTTCACTTGCAGCTGGCAGAGCAGAGGGGTGGGGGTAGGGTAAGCTCGTGCAGGATTGGAGGAGGGGGATGCCGAAGAGCCGGCGTGTGCAGTCGGACAGTGCGCTGTTGGAAAGCCAGAACTTCCTTCCACGAGGTGTATGTGTATTTTGTCCCTCTCTTGCAGCATCAGAGCAAAGCCAGAGCGGCGGTGGCACCCCTTCTGATGGCTCCTTCTCCCGTCCACGTGCTCAGGCCAACAGCAGTGAGAAGAGATTCCTGTGGGCACTCCCTGCTCCCTGAGGAGTACGAGGAGTTCCTGCAGTGAGCCCCGGGGCACTGCCTGAGCCGGCTCATGTGCAGTCACTCAGCTTCTTGCTCGGCTGCCAAACCCTTTGGCTGGGCCGGAAGCGGTCAGGCAAGACATGAAGCTGCCTGGGTCAGACAGGCACTTCCCATCGCTTGTTCCTCCTTGTTGTTCTATGGTTTTGTTAGTCACTAAGTCAGTCTGCAGGAAGCCTGCTACTCCAGGGCCCTCTATCCCCCACGACACCCCGTATTTCCATCCTTGTCAGCACACATCAACACCACGTCTCAAATTTTGGTGTCTGAGACTGGGTTAGTACAGGCCACAAACCACAGATTGCTGTCAGCGGGTGCAGAGAAGCTGCAGGCAGGGCGGTGAGGAAGTCAGGCAGATAAATAGGCAGTAACATCAAGCTACCCTCAGCCTGCAGAAGCAGGTTCAGCAGGGTGCTTGAATAGGCATCAAACAGGCCTTTTGAATTTAATCTCGAAGCCCAGGATCCTGCCTTCCTGACTGCAGCACTACCCACGATGACACTGATTTGCTTGCTTCTCTGACTGGCCTCGCTGTCCAAGTCCCCAGCTCGTGAAGGGGTTTGTAGCAAGGGCCAAGCCAACGTAATGCACAGTGACAGCTCAGAGCAGCTGGAGCTGCAGCACAGCACTGTCCTCCCGGCCAGCTGCTGCTTGGGTGCTCTCCTCCTCATGGCCTGTCTGCCTACGGGGCTGTCCTGCAAACCAGTGCAGCAAGTACTTTCTGAACAGGGATTCAGAAGGTGGGGGGAGTTGGCCCAGAGCTTTCCAGAAAGCTTCTGCCCAGTGCCTGCACAGACGCTTCCCTGTTCTTCAGAGCACAGGACAGCAGCCCCTGGCAGGGCCAGAGCTGGGGGCAGCTCGACTGAGCTGAGGGGGGATGGTCTCGGGGCTCCTGGGTGCCGAGCAGCAGCAGGGATTTGTGTTCTACCTACTGCATTCTGAGATGCTGTTTCACAATAAACCTACCGTCTGTGATGATCACTTACTGCCTGACCACCACAGTGTGAAGCAGGGCAGTGACTGTGCTGTTGCACTGACCTGCCCTCAGCAGCCAGAGGGAACTTGGGTGCTTCTTGGGTGCTTCCCTGATGCCAGCGTAAGTACGGACATCCTGGCAGAGCAGTTGTGTCCAGCCTGCCCCATGCCAGATCCTAAAGGGGAGGAGGTAGCAGTTATAAAAGGACATGTCTTGCAGAAAGGAAAACAGAAAAAAAGTAGCCCCAAGGGGAAGAGGTTGATTGGCCTTTGAGCAGCTCCCAAGTAATTTTCTCATAGTAAAAACTGCCACCACAGCCAAGACTTCTGCTTCTGTTGCATCCCAGCTGTGGCTGTTAGACCAGGACTGACATAGCTAATCTGGGGCACAGCAGAGGACGGGGAGGCACACAGGCTGTCCTCCCATGAGCAAGTCTGATACCCAAAGGACTTCCCATGCACCACCCCGCCTGGCCCATAGCACCCAGACTGGGCAGAAGTGAGCAAAGCTGCTCATCCAGGACCATTTTTGCACTGTGGTAAGAAAAGGGGTAGAGCAAGCAGCCAAGCATGAGCCCCACATCCCCCAGCACCTCAAAGAAGCCATGTCCAGGACTGGCTGCCTGGGTGCTGTTTCCCAAGCACACAGGTTGAATTCAGCCAAGGCACACACCACTGCAACGTGCCACCGCTGTGCTTGAGCTACACCCAGGTTCTTCACAGTTCAACACATGGAAATCAGTTGAAAGGGGACAGTGGAAGTGAGGTGAAGGAAGCTGAAAGGAGGCCAGGAAGATGATCTGAGGGATGATCTGAGGGCTGGAGTGCCTCCTGTATGTGGATAGGCCAAGAGAGTTGGGGTTGTTCAGCCTGAAGAGAAGGCTCTGAGGAGACCTTTTTGTGGCCTTTCAGTACTTCAAGGGCACCTACAGGAAAGAAGGGGAGGGACTCTTCATCAGGGAGTGTAGGGATTGGACAAAGGATACATTTTGGTAAAGAGGGGAAATTCAGGTTAGATATAAGGAGGAAACTCCTTGCCATGAGGGTGGTGAGACACTGGAACAGGTTGTCCAGAGCAGCTGTGGCTGCCCCATCCCTGGAAGCATTCAAGACCAGCTTGGATGGGGCTCTGAGCAACCTGGTCTATGAGGTGTCCCTGCCCATAGGAGGGGTTTGGAACTAGGTGATCTTTAACATCCCTTCCAGCCCAAAGCACTCTAGGATTCTATGGAGGCAGATTCTGTGAACTCTTGCGTCGTAGTCCCAAGTCAGCTGTTGCAAGAGATGATGCAATTGCTGAAGCAAGAAAAATATATGCGCTTTCCTCCCAGCAAAGAGCTGTGCAGAGACCACTGGTCTGGCACAGATGCTGGAGCAATTTCCTCCCTTGCCATCACTCTCTTCAGTGAAAGCTGGGTCTGCCACTTTGCATGTCCACCACGCTCAGCTCCACAGGAGGGAGCAGGCACTGTGCGTGGAAACAGTGACCACAGTGATGGAGATGCACAAATACCCCCGGCCAGATGGAAGGGAGAGCCCTGGGGCTCTGCTCCTGCTAAACTACTCTTCAAGTCTTGGAGCCTCACACTGGAGTCATGAGCAAGTATTATGGGCAGGTGGGCCTAGGCCCCCTGCTAAGCAGTGCCCAGAGGACTTTTCTGGAGCAGGTGGGCAGAACTGCTCTGGGGACATATACATGGACCCATCATGGACACAATCACAGAACCACCCAGCAGCCAACCATGAGCAGCAGATGCCTGCTGCTCATGCCTCTCATCCCAGGCAGGAATGACCATGGTCCCAAAGCCCCTTATGCTTTTCCCCTTCTGCAGCAAAACCCCAGTGGGGGAAAGGACCCAGCACAGGAAAACGAGAGAAACCGGTCTTGGCTATATCTGTGCTGTGTCGCTACAGGACTGAGGTGGCCCTACTGGAACCTGGGCATCAGCCAAATGCTCAGTCAGAGCTCACCATCTTGTCACCATCTCACCCATCTGGGGACCTCCAGCCTTCCCCCGTGGTTTGTGGCCCCCTGGGCCTGAGCTGGGGCTGCAGAAGTCATGCTTAGTCCTCTGCACAGGGTCATCACAGTGCTGCTTGCCAGCCATCTGTTTGGCTGCTGTTGATACCAACAGGCTGATAAACCCACAGAAGTCATCTGTAGCCCCATCTGGACTCAGTGACAGCATCAGGGTGACTGGTCTAATCACACACAGAAAGGTCATAAAATCTCTCAAAACCATTGGACAAACCCTCTTCCCCTGCAAGGGTTTCTACCCAAGGCTGCACACACAGCAACCACAGCCAAACCCCTGCCCTAACCACACAGCAGGGATCACATTTGCTAAGAGTCAACGGGACCCAGACCGAGCCACCCCAGGCCTTTCAAGAGCAGTTGGGAGCAGGGGGGAAGCAGCAGAGGGACTGGGCTGGGGAGGGAGAGATCCTGTGACTAATTAACAGTTACCAAGCTGCAGCAGAGCTGGAGCTTGGCCCTGCCCAGCCTTATGTTCTGAGGCCATCACATTTTGTGTGCCAACCAGCACATAAAGATATCTGTGAGTCTGACTCTCATATCCCTTAATCCCCTGGCATCAGAGCATTGTGGCCACAGCTGGGCCTGGCACACGCTTTTATTCACTGTTTCCTCTTAGCTCAGCAGCTCTGGCACAGACATGAACATGCCACCGTGTGAGCAACGCTCAGCCAGGCTGCCTGGCTCCGCAGCAACGCGCCAGCATCTCCCCATCCGTATGCCTGAAAGCCCAGACATGCCACAGGCAAACATTTCATTCTGAGACACGCAGACTTTAATATTAAAATAATTCTGTATAAAAATACTTTTGGAGACTGATGGCAAGCAGTCTTCCACGCACCACAACAGGCATCCCAACCCCACAACCCAGTCGGAGAGGGAGCCAGAGCAGCAGACGCAGGGCACCCAGCCAGACCTCCTGCGGATCAGGACGTGGCAGCGGATCCAGCTCCAGAGCCAGGGAAGCACGGTGGCACCTGCACAGACACAGCTGTGCAAAGGGCTTCCAGGGAAATGCAGCCCCTTGGCGCTGGTGAGCACGATGTGCTCTGCCTGAGCCAGACCAGTCCCCAGCCCCAAGTGACAGGAACGGCCCTGGGCCCCCTCGCTCCCCCCAGTCAGGCACAGAGCAGCAACACACTATATCTCTCCCAAATCCTCATAGACAGGAGACAAGATGCACTCATCCACAGACTGCTCCTTCTTCTGCACATGCTGGGGCTTCACCACCTGGCTGTACAGCACCTCCACGTTGTTGTTGTTGCTGCTGTTGAGGGTGGGTCTGACAACCGCCTTCTCGGAAGCGGCGTTCCCCCGCCACTTGCCAGCGTCCCCGCTCCTCTCGGCACCTTTGGGGATAAAGGCTGCCTGGGGCTTCGGGGCCGGCACCGGCTTGGGGCCCTTGGTCTTGGCCTGGAAGGCAGGTACCGAGTAGTCGTCAGTGCTGGGGTTGTAGGGGTACTCATAGCCGCTCCCGCCGTCATGGCCCTGGGTGCGCCAGGCATTGCCCGTGGGCCGTGCTTCATCGTAGATGCAGGTGGCAGGGGGCAGCGAGCGGGGAGCACGGCCCTCGGGCTCATCATAGATGTGCTCCCTCCGCCCCGGCGCTGCGGGGGCCTGGCCACAGCCCTCAGCCCGAACCTTCTCATATGCGCCCAAATACAGCGACGTCGGCAGCCGGAGCTTCGTCTCGTCCGAGGCGCCGCTGGGTGCCTTGGACCCACCCGTGGGCTTGCTGTCTATGGGGTCCGAGTACAGCGGGTCCAGCCTGGGGCGGAAGCCCTTCACTGAGTCCAGGGGCTCAGAGTACACGCTGGATGGGTCCTCGGCCGGCAGCACGGCCCGGGGCACCATGGGCAGAGGGGACCGCGGGGGCGTGCTCGAGACCGTGGGCTTGGCCTGTGGCACAGGGAGCTCTGGCAGAGTCCGGGTCTTCAGCAGAGACACAGCGTCTCTCTCTTCTGCCTCTGCGCCGGGCCTGGGTGCCAGCCCCGCTTTGGGTGACAGGGTGTCATCCCCCTCCGCAGGCAGCTCCAGGCTCAGCGAGTCGGCCAGGGCCTGGCGGATCAGCACCACGTTGGGGCTGTCGGAATCTAGCGAGTCACAGCTTCGCCGGTTCTCCTCCACCTGTGCTTTCTGCTCCCGGATAGAGGCTTCCACCAGGTGGAAGATCTCATTGCCCTGCTTGGTCTCAAAGGTGAAGTTCCCTGGGCCAGAGTCGCAGCGCCTGCCAGCTTCGAAGGAGAACATCACCTGCAAGGGAAGCGGAAGGGTCACATCCTGCCCAGCACCTGCAAAGCCAGCGCAGCGTTCCAGCTGCGCTTCCTGCCGAAGGGCGCGCGGCTGTGAAGCTGGTCCTGCACATCCTGCAAGAGACTTCACTGCCCATCCTGCTCCTTCCACTGCCCACAGCGAGGGCCACAGCTCAGCGAGCACACCGCAGGGGCATGCTGAGCTCAGCGCCTGCCTGGTGCCCGGGCAGGGGGAGGCTGTGCTGCCCAGCAGCCCAGAACAAGCTGCAAATTTGGAGCAGGGTGCACACATGCAGGGACATCCCTGCAGGATGCCCCACAGCCAGAGCTGCAGGTCCTGCTGGAGACCTGCTGCCTTACCTGAGCAATTCCAGTAGGGTCAACAACTGGCACCACTCTAGGAAACAATTCGCACTTAGCACTGAGACGGGAGCAGAGTGAGAAAATGAGCGACAGTTCAGCAGGGGAAACTGTAACGGTCATCTTGGGTAAGTCAGCATTAGACAGGCAGAAGGGAAACAATGCAGCCTTCCACAGGAGAAAGGCCAGAAGCAGCAGCTTGGCTACCAACAGTAAGCAAAGCATTTGCCTTACCAGCATTGGTCTGTTAATGGCCCAAAGTACTGCAAAGAGAAGTCCTGCACCAAGGCTGCGTTCTTCAGGCCTGAACGCGCACTCGCGTGCGGATTCCCACCAGCAGATGCCTACGCCCTTCCGGAACCTCAGTCCCTGAATCCAGGTGAAGTTTCTGCCTCACCAGTGCTCTCCCACATGCAGCAGCAGTCTGTGGGGTGGCTGCAAAAGCTTCTGGGGCCAGACTTCCTTTTGTGGGTCATTGGTGCTGTGCAGCCAACCTACGGCCACCCAGGGACCTGTGGGTGCAGCTGCCTGCTCCTCACACTGTCTGGCTCTCATCCTGGCCCTGGAACAGACCCTGCAGACGAACCGCATGCCTCCCCAAGAGCAGCTCAGTTTCCACTTTGTGTCAGTAAGTGCTGCATAAAGTGACATCAGCAACTACAGACGACACCATCATGTCTATAAACAGCCCTCAGTAGACCACTTCCTCCCTGTCCAGCACAGCCAGTACCTCCGGCTCAGGGTAGCAGCAAGACAGATCAGAGGACACCAGAGAGGTGACAGACCTGCGAAAGTCAGCCAGGCAAAGAGCAGTACATTCCATAAGGTGAATGAATCCAGAGTAACTGGTGGCTCGGACAGCCCCTCCTGGTTCTGGACACCATTCAGGAGGGATGGACTGACTCCAGGACTGCAGGGAGCCTAAGCTCCCAGGGGCTGAGGAGAGCTTGTGCGTGGCATGGAAGGACAGCGCTGCCCATGGCACAGGCTGTGGAGCGCTGAGATGGAGAACGGGGGCAAGGCAGCTGCAGGGACACTCAGCTGAGGGGCCGGCAGGGGCTGCAATGGCCCCAGTGGGAGCAGGACAAGGGCCATGCAGAGAGGTGCTCTGTGCTTCCATGCCCTTGTTGTGGACAGACGTCCTGACAGCCCACGCTCCTGTGCGGTGACACAGGCAGGAGCTGAGAGGAGAGGATCAGACACCCCTGGGGACCATGACCAAGGGCTGCAGCAGTTCTGGCACTTGGCAGGCCCTGCTGCACAGGCTGGCTGGGTCAATCACCCCCTTACCCTCTGGCAAGGGAAAGCCCCCGGAGGAACAGGCCTTGGTGTGTGGCACGCAGGGCACCCCCTGACCCCACCTTGTCCCGGCCGTATCTCCGGAGCAGCCGGTAGGGCCAGACGTAGAGGATCTCATTTGTCCGTGGGTCCTTCAGGACGAGGCTGTCACGCTCGGCCTTGAGCACGTAGGTGCCGCGTAGCTCACACCGCTCAGCAGCCTCGGTCCGCTGCACAGTCACCCAGAAGGCGTTAACTGTGGGGATAGGGATGTTCAGGGGAGCGTGGAGGAAGCCATGTCCTCAGCTCTGCCTGCTGCAGCCCTGGCAACGGGGCAGCAGCAGCAGGACAGGCCCCAGAGAGGGTCTGCCCTGATGTCAGGGCAGCAGCGGGTCCCACCTTCATCTCTTGAGTAGTAGATGGAGTTCACGGCCATCTCCAGGGATGGCGCCTCCCTGCCACCCTCTCTGCCACGCTGGACCGCCACGCCAGCATCGCTTGGACCATTTCCCTGGCAAGGGAGAGCAGATCAGCCCCAGTCCCCTCTTCCCACATCAGCGCCTGGGTCCCCTGGCAGCCCCAGCCCTACATCACCCAGTCCCCACCGCCCTCCCGGAGGGACCCACCCTAGCCCCACACCGCTTGGCCAACGTGCAGCCACATCAAGCCCTGCCCTGCCCAAAGCTTGCAACAGACCCCAGCCCCCTTCCACACCGAGCTGACACGAACACGGATGAACAGGGCCAAGCAGCACAGGAGGGGCTTCCCTGGAGCTCTTGCCATGACCCTGGGCCCCAGCTGTGCTATGTGCTGGTCAGGTGCAGAAGAAAGCAGTGACTCCCAGCAGCCCCACGCTACAGACCCTGCCCGGCAGCACAGCATAAGCCAGGGCTGAGACGCGGCCTCCTGCGGGGAAGCACCTGGGAGTCCTACACACCCGCTCGGCTGACCACTGCCATGTGCCTGTGCCGAGGCAGAGAGCAGCCCTGCTTCTCGCTGACCTGCTCCAGCACAGGCGACATCAGCGCCCAAAGCATCGCAGGGCCCAGGCACAATCTCCAGCGGTGCTGGTGAGAGGACCCAGGAACGCCCAGGTCTGTGTCCTGCTTCTGCACACAGGGAGGCGGTGCCAGCGTCAGACGCAGCCCGCAGAAGGGAAGCAAACACTTCTATTTCAGTGCATGCAGAACTGAAAGTGCAACGCACACACCCTGTCCCAGCAGCGGGGTTCCCTGAGGGCCTGTGGGGGGGATATGCCCTCAGTACTACCACCAAAGAGCAAAGACCCTCCTTCGGGGAAGCCCCTCCCAAGGCAAAGGCTCACAGATGCCCAGCAAGAGCTGCTTCAGCAGACTCTGCACCATGATGGTCGGTACTCGGATGGGAGCTGGAGGCCGTTTCTCGGGGTCACGTGGGATGGGGTTGCAGCAGCATCTGTCTTGCAGAAGGCAAACTGTCAACAGTTTCAGTTTAAAACCCAGACACATGAGCTTCCTTACAGGAGGGAAGGCCCAAAAAGGGCCACTAGGCCCTCTTGTTGGGCTCCTAAATAGAATGGGAACTCTAAAGCCTTACAGCTGACAGTCGCAGCTCCTGGTCACCTAAAGCATGTAAACCAGCAGGGTTCCAGGCTGGGGTCAGGAAACCAAAGGGCAGATGACTTGCCAGAGCCTTTTAGGGCTCTGTTTGACACCACTTTCCCTCATCTTAAAAAGAAAAGTTCTGCTCTGAACCCCAAACAACCTCTGGCCTCAGCTCCCAACCTACTGGACCCTGGCCTCTCCTTCTGGGCAGCAACAAACACCACGATACAAAATCCTGATCTCCCTGTGGATAACCAGAAATCACAAGTGAGCATCTTCAGCTTTTTCCAGAGAGGTCACATGAAGCTCCTGTGCCTCCTGCTCCAAGCCAGGCCTTTCTAAAACACCTGCTGTCCTTACAGCCTTTTGCTCCCTGCTTCCCAAACCGTCACCTTGCTTCTGGGCCTCAAGCACACAACTGATGGCTACTGTGTGAAGGAAGGTGTGAGCACACCCCTGCTCCGTGCCAAGCTTCTCCCGCCATGCTACCACCCTGCACCGCTCCAAAGGTGTGTGTTGTGTCCCCAGGCCAGCCCCACGAGCCATTTCCAGGACAAAGGCTGCAACACTGTCTGCCAGACAGACACAGGCATGGACACAGAGTGATTTCCAGTACCACATCAGCGCCTCTTGTCCCAGTCAGCAGTGCACTTGCTGCACAGACACATTTGCCTTGTCCGTGGACTGCAGGGAGCAGCGAGCAGGGACGAGAAAAAAGCCTTAAGGTAAATCACACTCATCAAACACCCAGGTCCTTGTGGGAGGACACTGGGATCACCAGATGTGCAGCTATCCTGAAAGGCAGCCCTGCTGGAATAGGCTAAAGCACAACCCAAGGCTGGGCAAACATCTCGTAGGAGGGATAGCAAGGGACCCACGGGGCAGGGCAGGTGAGGGCTGCTCTCACAGAGCCGTGTGGACAACCATGCCCATAGGCCACCCACTGTCCAAGCTGCCTTCGCAGGGCAGCGTCACGCTGACTGACCACCTGCTCCGGGGTGCAGGCAGCCGGGGAAGCTGAGGCCTGTGCCTGCAGGCCCAGAGACAACGGGATGTTGCCAGCAGCAGGCAGGAGTGAGACCCAGGGCTGGACCAGGGGGTGCACTGGCCCTGCAGCTGCTGGCACTGCCACCCTGGAGCAGAGTGGGTGCAGGAGCCAGGCACCACAACGCTCTTGGGGCTCCACTTCCGCCACCGCTGTGGCAGGAAAGGCAGCGGTGGCTGGGCCAAGAGGAAACGCTCCCAGCCATCACCCGGCCCCCAGCAAGTCTCTGAAGGGGGCAAGGATGACCTCCACGCTATAGGGAAGAAAAGCCCCACTTGAAGTTTGGAGCTGCAACCAAGAATACCGACAGCACGGCGAGGAGTCCTGTAACCCCGGTGGCTGCTGGCTCGGCTACTGGGAGCCACTGAAAGGGCACCAGAGTCCCAGGGCCAGGTGCTCTGCCTGCCTGCGACCACTCACAGCGCCTCCGGGTCTCCCTCCCTGTGCTGCCTGGCCCTGCTGCTGGGTCGAAGGGGTCGCACCCCTCCATGCTCTGATACCGCCCCCGCCCAACCCCGGGTGCCCGAGGTGCCCCCCCTCGCCCCGTGGCTCACCGGGAAGGCGATCTCGCACAGCTTCGCCACCCACTCCTCACTCTGCTGCTTTTCGGCCGCCAAGAGGTAGCTCCTGCCGCTGGTCTCCAGGCGGAACACGGCCGTGCCGGCGCGGGGGCCGCTCTCCGGCACCGGGGCCACGCTGGTGCAGTCGGCCAGCCGCACCACCGTCTTGTCCAGCCGCCGGCTGCCCAGCCGCTCGGGCCGCGCCGCCGGCTCCTTGCAGTCGAAGAACTCCAGGCGGGCCACGCCGTGCTGGCTGGCCGGGTACAGCACGAACCAGCTCCGCTTCCACCTCTGCAAGGCGACGGGGTCACCCCGGGACCGGGACCGACCCGGCCAGCGGCGGGGCGCGGGGAAAGCTACCGCCAGGGCCCCCCCGCGCCGGCAGCTCACCGGGGG
>JANHFY010007399.1:0-17642 GCA_027560095.1 Chloroceryle inda | reverse complement strand
TAACTGAATATTTTTCATGCTCTGAGAAAAGGTTTTCCATATTTGACACTTTGAGACATAGGTGGGAGGTTTCAGAGGTAGATTTTTCTTCCTCAGATCCACCCAGTCCATTCACAACCCCTTCCACAAGCCTATCGTGCTTCTTTCAGGAATTACTGCCTCTTTCTCTTGTGCCTAGCAAATAAGTTTTTAACAAGCTTTGAGACTGTCCTGCCAAAGCATTTCTTCTCTCTACAGACTTGCCTCTTCTCTAGCACCTTGTTGAAATAGTTTGCTCCATAGTGTTTCCTTTTCCCATGCCCTATCCCACTTCCCAGCCCTATCCTCATCTGTAAATAGTCCCCTCTTCATATTCCTGCATCCCTGATCTCACCACAGAAAATTTTTATTTGCTATGCCTCTGGTATATTTTGTTTTCCATATATAAATATACCTATATGTAAATATGTACTGTAAAAATACAAGCATAAAGTCCAAACCAAAAATGGACTATTCTGACTTAAAACAGAATGCCCAAATAATTTCTTCTTTTTTTTGGACAAAATAGATACTTTTCCAACGAAATGCCCAGATTTCTGACCAGAATTTTCTCACAAGGCTATTCAGCTGGAAGTTTTCAGCTAGCTCTCATCAAAATCTAGGGCAATTCCATGTCTCAGCAGATAGTTGCTGTTGCTTCTGCTAAATGGGAGCCTCTAATATTTGATCTGGACTGGACCAGCTGCTGCAGCAGCAGAACATTCATAAAGATCTAAGAAAACAGGGTAAGAAAGTCCCTGTTTTGTTGCTGTATCTTTAGAGGATTCTTTCCATCCCCCCTTTGGGGCTTTCCTGACCCCAATTAATAACAGCCCTTGATTGGCCCTTAGTCATGATGCAGGCAGCATCCTGTCAGCAGCGGGAGCACGGAGCCTGAGCCGTGGTCCACAGCTCCAGCCGAGGCAGCAGGCAAAGCACTCGGAGCAAGGCGATGGGCACAGGCAGCTCTTGGAGCCGTGTGCTCCCCTTCCTCGCCGCCGTCCAGCTGTTCACAGCTGGCGCAGCAGCGCTGGGACAGGTTGCATGTGCTGCAGTGGACGTGCCCGTGAGGAAGCTGAGGCTGATGGTTTCTAGACCCGCACCCCAGTAGTGGAATGATTATTGATTTTTTCACTCTGACCTCTGCATCTGCAGCCAGTGCTAGAGAAATGCCACGGCTAACATGAAATCTTCTGCTCTGGTGATTGCAGTGGATGCACAACTTAATCCTTGTCAGGGGCAAAAATAGCAAGCAATATTGACATCTGCCAGACTCTTCTTTTTTTCGTGGCAGAAATGCTCAAGCAGTGTAGCATTAAGTGATTTAACTTTCAAATGACTGACCTTGAGGGCGTAGCTTCCATCGCTTTCAAGAGCCCATCCCAAAACCACAGTCATGACTGTGGGAGGGTGAGAGAAAGGGGGAAGCACCTGTTTTTAAATGGAGTGTTTCAACAGTATGCTTATTTGCAGTTCCTATTGCCCAATTAAGAGTTAAGCCCAGGGGCAGTAGATCCTTCCCTTCTCTTCCCTTGCTCTCCAAAGCCCCAGATCTTTGCTTAGCACTCTAAACCAGTCTGGACACCAGTAGCTGGCTATTTTGCAGAAAACTGGCAAATCCCTCTGTGCATGCTAGTGCTGCTACCGTAAAAATCAGACCCTCAAAACGAGCTTAACTCTACAAATATGGCATTTCCTCCACTAACAAACACTTCGTTCAACCTCTAAATTTCAAAGTCCTATCCAAAGCCAGATGTGTTATTGCCACCTTTTCTGGTTGGCTGTCAGTTTGGCAGTGGGAATTTGGGTGCAGGAGCAGGGCTGCTGGAACCACCTCTGCTCTGCAGCCCTCCTCTGTCCCCTCTGCTCTCCGCAGCTGCCTCCAACAGCAGGTATGCCAGGGCTTGGTGCTCCCCCGTGCATGGTGAAGTCTGCAAAAGAGACTTTGCTGGGCTCTGAATTGAGTTGGCATCCTGCAAACAGACTCAGCTGGTCCTAAAACTCAGCAGGTTCTAAAAACAGTAGGTTTTTAGAGAGCACTTTACTAACTCTGCATAGTTTGGCTGACTCTGCCATTCACACAGATTTAAGTTTCCTGGTACATCTAGAAAACAAAAGTGATTTCCAGCTGATCCTCCTGCCTTGCCCTGGATACCCTAGAGAAATGTCAGCTCTAGTTTAGATCAAAACTGTGCTGCAGCAGGTTTAGTTCCCTGACCTAGATAAGTCTTTACATATTACAGTAATGGGTGAGGTAGCCAAAGTCACAAAGTCTTGAATTAGGAGATAAGAAACTCCAGAAGTGTTCTACAGCCAACTGCTGCAAACAAAGATGTTCACCAAAGCTGTGCTGTAGATTTTGCACTGCTGTCTCCAGCTGTAATGGGAAATGGCTTTGCAACTGACATACAGATGCTCTGCTTGGCATCACTGATAACACAACAGAACAAGGAATACTGTAAACACAGTCAATCCACCTAAATATATCCTGCTATCAATGGAGTTAAAAATTCTGCTTCCCTTCCCCAAACTATATTTAACCTTTAGCAACACATCGGCAGATTGCCATTTGAAGTCCATGGTGGTTTACACCAATCAAATAAGCCACTTTCAGGATTAGAGACAACTGCAGCCAGCATCCTACTTACCAAAAACGTTCTTTCCATGACCATGCAAAAGAAGTGACCTCAGGTGTCCCAGCAGCAGAGGGCTTTTTCTGTCACACACCAAAGACGACTGAGCATGACCAAGAGCACGGCACGTATTTCCAGAGCTGGTGGGCAAGGTGAACTCTGGTGCTCCTTGAAAGCCAGAAGAGCTTGGTTCACACAAGGCAGGCTCTGAGGGCTGTCATGAGAGACCCCTGCCAGCCACAGTCTCATCACACTGTTAAGGAAGCCAGGTATCTGCACTGATGGCACAGTGCTGATGGGGGGGTTAACGCCTCCGGTGAGCAGCTTGCAAGGTTTGGGTGGTCAGGGCGTGCGTGCGTCGACACAGGAGCCTGCAGCCTGTGAGGAGCTGCTGCAGAGGGATGAGGGGTCCTGGAACTGGTCCAGGGGCAGCTGTGAGAGCCAGTGCCAACTGTTTAAGCAGCAACAGGAGGCCTCTCACCACCAGCATCACCCTTGTTTCTGAAGCACCAGAGCAATGCTGAGGCTCTGCCCTGTTTGGCACTGCCAGGTCCATGGTCAGGGGAGCTGGGTCCCCACTGCTGCCTTCTTTAGCACGTGCTTGTCTTCAAGGACACCATTAGTCCCTTTGACTTTAACTTAGCACAGGGCATGTCCTTAAGTAGCTTACAGAGCAAGGCCTGTGTTAGGCTGTGTGCCCAAATCCTCAGAACTAAGAGAAAACCCCTCTTAGGCCTTGGATTAGGCTTCGGTCGCCTCACCAGCCCTTTCCAGCAGGGTTTTTGCCTGCTGCTGGGCAGTTTCTGCTCCTCATGCTGGTGGTCAGCAAGATCTAGGACAAGTAGCCTTCTCCGGGGTACATGGAGTCAAAAGAGTCAAATAGTCAGGTTGGGGTTTTGGGGTTTTTTTCCTGTTTTGGAAAACATTGGTTTCCATGGGGTTTTATATCTGTAAAAATTAACACACAGAGAATATTGCAGATTAATAGCAGACTGAATTAAAACTTACTTAAAGGAAAAAGACAATATTGCATGAGGGGCACTCTTGAATGCAGTCTTGTTTTTATCTTGAGTGTATGTTAGTAGGGAGAGCAACAGATAGAATTCAGTCTTTTTTTCCAATGCCAATAGCAGGCTGGTCAATTGCTGGTCTGAGTCTTGTGACAAAACCCCCTCTATTTATATATAAAACACATGGATGGCAACTTTCAGTCATCGGTTAGATGCAAGTAACTGCTTTTCTCCTGGTCTTCCAGTATAAAAATCACACTGGGAAGTCTAACAGGAAACAGTCCAAACAGTTGCCACATGTCTTGTTTCCTTGCTGGTTTGGATCCTCCCTCTGTTTAACTGGTTCTCTGTAGGACAGCAGCAAGTCTTCAGGGAAGAATGAAATAAAACCAACTACAAAACAAAATATGAAACACTGTTTCCGTGATGTTGGGACTTTAATCTTCCTGAGGAAATTGCTTCCAGACTATCCTGGATAGCAGTCCTGATGGATCCACCTTGCCTACGTTTAACTGACTGCTCAAGATACGACGCAGTAGGAAATTTAAATTTGAGCTGTCTCAAAGGCATGTCCCAGTCAGTCCGTCTGAAAAGGACCGCACTTCAGTCTCCTGAGGAGAATACAGAGAGGTGCAATACGTAGCTGGGTCCCAAAGAGACCACACTTGATTTTTCCCTACTTCTATGCCTCTCACAGACAGAGGCAGGAACCGACCAAAACAAACCCACAGTTTGTTAATAATCCCACAGTCCCCTCTGGGTGACAGTAAAGCAGTGGGAAGAGCAAGTGCCATGCTGCTCCCTCGTGACCTTAACAGCCCACCTAATCTCCAAGGCTGGGTGTAACGGGATGGTTTTGCCTCTTCCCTGTAGGTAGTGGCCATATCGGACCATCGGCCCCAGCGGGCAGAGAAGCTGCAGCCCCGCCACGGTGACCTCCTCCAGGTGCTGTCCAGTGAGGATGAAGCACAAGGCTTGGGTCGCCTGCAGAGCAGGCAGCGGGGACCCTGCCCCGCCACGGGTAAGTCCAGAGAAGGGGCTTTATTCCTCCGTGGCAGTTCTTCCAGTCTGCAGCGAAGCAGGCACTTGGTTATGGACCTGAAGGATACTTCCATGCTGAACACGTCCAGTGGAATTCAGGAGATGATGACCGTGGCAGTGCAGAGCTCTCACTTTAGTCAGTCAAACTCAGAGTCAGAGCCCTCCCTTTCCAAAGGCTGACAATATTTTGTCAACGGCAGATCGCGAACCACCGAGTCTGCCTGAGCCATCGGGTAAGGTCCCTGCTCAGCTGCTTAGGCCTTGCCAGAGAGATTACCTGGGATGATATTTTAGATGGTGGAGGTCAGCCACAGACCTGATTTTGTTTGTCAACAAAAAGCCATTCTGTGCATTTGTGAGAACCTGTGAAGGAAAAACAGAGTTTGTGAACGCAAACCCAAGGAAATGAGTAAACATCAATAAACTGGTCATTCAGCTCCTTCAAGGCCAGTGCGTTATGTTTTGAAGAACAGGAGAAAAGATATAGAAATACAAATAGGAAAAGGGGAAACAGTTTTTGCAGCCAGAGAAAGAGAAGCGACTGGGCAAAGAAACCAGGATGCTTAATGGGAAGGAGGGAGAAACTAAGTTTAAATTAGAACAAAAAAATGAAACAAAAAGGACCAGCTGAGAAGTGGAAGAAGGGAATAAGAACAGGAGAGGACAAACCCAGCAGGAGCATCTGCAGGTTCCTGCTGCAATAAAAACTGTGCTTAGACTGTGGACAGTGCTGCACAGCACCTTCTGGAAGTGGAATTGACACTGCAGCCAGACACCCCTGTCCTGAGCAGCACTTCTCGACCTGAAGCCATAAGAACTTACTTTGGATTAGATATGTTGCTAGGAGTTTGCCAGGACATTTTCTGTATCTAATCAGAAGGAGGACAGGCTGAAGGGAAGAATCAGACAATATAAGAGCAAAACACAAACAACAAAACAAGAAAAAATATGGGCATCATGCTGAAGCACCGATGCCTGGAGCCACTTGCTGAATACTGTTAGTACCTAATACATAAGATGAGAGGAGGGAATTGAATTAAGCTCTGATGTGAGGGATACAGTGAGGTACCTAATGGAATTACTGGCGGCAGCGCAGGGAGCAGGGAGAGAGAGGCTGGTGAAGAGATTCATCATGGTGAAATATTGCCCCCAGAAGGAGAAGACAGTCCTGACTGCTAGCTCATGATGGAGACAGCACTATAAGCAGCACCTCAGCTCTTTCTGATGCTTGCTGTCATTATTTATATTCCACTGGTCATAGCAGATGTGAGTCATATTCCATGCTCTGTCTTGGTGAATCTCGGTGTTTCCGTAGATCCTTACTCTTCATTTACCTGAATATCCTTCTAAAAAACAGCAGACAACTGAAAATTGACAGGAACAGAAAGAAACAGAAGGGGAAAAAAAAAAAATCTTCACATTCCCTCAGTCAAAAGGGAAGATTTGACTCCATTACAAAAAATTTGGCATACCTCATTTATTTCCTTGGCACAACTCGCAGGAAAGTCAGTGAGCATTATCCGTGGATAATTGATCAGCGCTCATGTGTAACTGCAAAGGAACCTCCAGGTTTGGGGACAGCAGAGAGAGGTGCCACTCAGCCATGGGCCCACAGAAGGCTGAAATCCCTCCCTGGGATGGGGTGGATGCAGCACAAAATCCAGAAAGGAGAATGACCTTCTAGGCAGGACAAACGTGGCAGTGGGGGCTCCGAGATGCACAAAAACTGCAGCAGGTGGGACTGCTCTTTGTATTGACCCATAAAGTGGTGTCAGGTTTAACTGCTTGGGGGAGGCAGTTAACCCAAGCTGTGCTAACGGGGTAATTACCAACAGTGCCATGTTTCTTATGCTTTGCAGTGGGAATTGCTGAACAAGAGTCATCCAAATCCTGTTATCACCTGTTGGATGGAAAACCTCTGGTAAGTAAATACAACAAGACCAACTACTGCTGTCTGCCTAATGCATCTTAAAACAGAGGACCTGTCAGCATGTCCCACACTGCCCACACGTCAGTCCCATCAGTGGCATTCTCTAACGATGTGCTTTTGCCTCCCACAGTCCCCACCATCACCAGTTGCCCGTATCACGGCAAAAGCTGCAGCTGTCACAGATTCACCCACAGGCAATGGCCCCTCTACGGAAAGGTAAGCTCCTTCCCACCCGTCCAGCCAAGCCCAGGGGTGATGCTGGGCAGGGAAGGGGACACAGGTCCCCCTCTCGACAGAAACACAAACAGGTGTAAATCAGTTGCAAATCCCTGGCACCATCCCAGGGGAGGTGGCCGGGGCTCTGAGCACCCTGCTCCGGTTGCAGATAGCCCTGCTCCCTGCAGGGGCTTGGACTGGATGAGCTTGGAAGGTCCCTTCTATCCCAAACTACTCTGTGATTCTGTGATCTGTGCTTTACCTGCTAGCCACCAACAGCACTGGAGGAAGACGTCAGAGTACGACCTGACCCTGGCACCCAGAGCAGAAGCTTCCCTACCGCTGACGGGGGGCAACCTGTATGGAACACCCAGCCTCCTCAGGAAGATGTGGATGAAGCACAAGAAGAAGTCAGAGTACCTGGGAGCAACAAACAGTGCCTTTGAGGCAGACTGATAAGGCTCAGCATTGCTTGGAGGGACAGAAGGTCCTTTAGCCAGGACGAGGTGCTCTAGGATCAATGAGGGAACAGACACAGCACAGCTCACCCAGGAAAACAGTATCCTTTTTATTACTTGATGCCATTGCCTCAGAACAGTGGGAGAAAGTCTAAGCAGGGGAAAAACTGTAAACACAATGCAACTCCCAGGCCTTTCTTTGTTGCAATACACTAAAATCCCAAGTGTCCCACTAGATTGCATCTCTAACTCAATGATGCTGAAACTACTGCTGGCCCATTCACCATGTTACATGTCCTGTCTAAATCAGCTTGGACTTGCAACAAGAAAAGGCTGCCAAGGTTCGTGTGTTCCTGCAAGGTAACGGGCTGATTACAGAGTGCCATTAAATCCCAGGGGTCTCCTCCATGTGCACCACTGCCTGCCCTCTTTCTCTTCTCATAGCACAAGATAAAAACCACATCTTATGATACGCTGGGTTGAGTGACATGCGCTAAACATCTTTTGTTCTTCAGTTTTTGTTTTCAAGACAGGAGTAAAAGATGCAAAGCTTTTAATAGAACAGGTGAGTCCAAACCGAGCAAATTTGCAAATACACATTTACCAATTGCTATGTGACAAGTGATTGTTGTTTCAAAGCGTCCTGCCAGATCAAACTATGAGCAAGTGGATAACCTCGAGATGCTTTCATCCCTAGAACCTGCTTCTGTGTTAACTGATAGCCAGCAGTTTACTCTCCACGCACGCTGTACAGGCTCACCAAGTGCACAGAATCTGGGGAGAGGAAATACGTAAATGGTGCAACTTGGTGGCTAAACATTGCATATGGAGACCTGTGTTTATGTAGAGAAGGATTCCATGGAATTTTCTCAGAAATCTCTCATGACATTTTTTTCAGTTTAGGAATTGCTGCTCACAGCCCCTTGACTGTTCCTCTCAAAAGAAAAAGGTTTTACAAGAAAGGTTTTGCCAGCGCTGCAGACAATACCATGTTAGTCACCAGCAGCACCCGCCACACGGTTATTAGAAAAGACTTTGATTTGCCTAAATACCCAACTTGAAATAGACAATTGGAGGAAGCGTATCCCCTGCTGCTCATAGTAATGACAACTTTCTCTGATCTAACTAACAGCACTCCAAAGCATAAACAAAAAATACAGGTTGTACTCTGTGTGACAGAAGCAGAGTTTTCCTCACAGGGGTTCACCCCACCTTTAAATTACACACTGCCCCTGTGGAATGGTTCACACACCATGACCCTGCCAACATCGGGTCTTCCATGACTGAACCAAGCTGGAGCAACAGCCAAGATTTTCCTGCAACATCTTCTAGAAACATCAGCCACACTACGAGCCCCTGCCCAGCCCATAGAAATCCTGACAGAAGCCTTGGCCTTGTATGTGCTGCTTTTACACGTACAAGTACACCTGGTAAGTTCAGCTGGTCTCCCCTCCTGCACGGCAACGCATGCACTCCAGGAGTAGGGAGAATGGTCACTACCAGTTCCTTTTTTTGGTCTCGTTCCCCAAGCAAAGCAAAACTAAAGAGGATGGACAGACAGTGGGAAGAGTCCATTTGCTGCATAATTCAGAGTGAGCGTTTGTGGTACTCGCCCGTGTAGCTAATGTGACCCACAGAGCTCCCAACACACAGTCCAGGGCAGCAAGTTCATCTGTTGAGAAAGCTGTATTGTAGCATTTCATCTGTTAACTAATAGTTTTAAGCTGTATGAGTATGGAGGTGAAGAGGCAATGATTAATATTTCTACCTAATAATTGATGTATCTTGAAATGTGTATTTATGGTTTTCTTATTTATTTAATTTATAATTTGGAGTGATGTACAAGAAGCATATTTAATTTCTCTATATTCCAGGAACTGTTGTGGAGATTTCTTGTATTGTAGTAGATACTTATCAATTCAAATAAAATATGTCTTGTTCACCAAAAAAAATTAATAAAAGAAACAAGTAGCACGTGGTAACATATGGCTCTCGGTGGCTTAAAATGTGAAATCAGGATCAAAAATAGAAGTGACCTGTACTATTTTCCCCTCAAACAGAAAACTTGTTAACACTGCAGCTGAAAGGGCCGTGGCACACGCATGCCACCGCGCTTCGTGACATTGGTGAGAAGATGCATTTTTCAGATGTGGTGTGTGTCATGTCAGAGTTTTGGGTTCCCCAGAACTAGAGACTCGGAGGGGCACTGGCCTGACGGACACAGACTGGCAGTCGTTCACACAGTCATTCATATTTCATTTCCAAAAAAAGATTTCTAATTTCTTCTCACCATTTCAAAAGCATCTCTGCTCACTAAAATATCCATCATGACTTTGCATACCACTTTATTTAAATAAACTGTAGTGAATTTAAAGCTAGGCTACTATATTAAATAATTCCTACTGATGCATGAGAAAAACCAAACCTCTGAGATACGCTTTACCCACTTGTCTTCCCCTTTTGCACCCACTTCATGGATCCTGTAGCAAACAGCTTTGCCAGAAGAGCTGATGACAGACACGTTAGCTCGGGGGAACACCCCGCACCTTCTACAGAACACATTTTTAACTCAAACATCTGCATTTGCAGCATTATTTCATGTCTGAGAATTACCCATCCAGAAAAGCTGCAATATCAGGACTTACACTGGAAGAAAAACAAAACAATCAGGTTCCTCAGATGAAACCCTGTAGGTGAACTCTACAAACAATGCAGGTGTCAAATAGCCATAAATATTTTTCAAGTGTCATTGTCCTTGGATTATCCACGAGTGAGCACATTGACCCTAAGTAGTATTAAAAAACTTTTTTTAAAGTGGCAGAACTGTTATTTAAATGAACGGGTGCACAGATCACTGAAACAAGAAGTGAAGCATTTAGAAGGAAAAAAGAAGGTTCAATATTTAATAGTCAGATGAAGGACCAGAAAACCCAAGCAGCTGAGCTCAGAATGGGACAACTCAGGATGAAGCAGAAGCACGTGTGAATGATGTCCCTTCTCTCAGCCATCGGGTTGGAGTCACTACCAAAAAGAGGCATCAGTTTTAACAGCCTCATTAATTAATAAGCATTATGGAGCAGCCAGGGCCGCAGAGCTGCCCCGCTGGCAGGAGATGAACACAGACACGAGCTGGTGCCAGGTGCCTCACCCCGTCACACCTCCCGCCCTGCACATTCACCTGCTCTTACGGTTTATTTTAGACCCACATTTTCCTACTGCACCATCACACTTTGCATAGCAGTGAAACAGCAGGAGGCAGAGAGCCTTCTATTTGCTTGACGCTCCCTTTTTTTGAGGAGGGGGTGCACCGGACCATAAAGCAGAAGAGACATGCAAAGGTCCCCGCAGCGTGCGCGGCCCTTCCCCCGGCGCTGACGGGGCCTTTGCGGTGAAGCGAGCCCTGCGTGCAGCTGGGCCAGGAGCTGACCGTGCGAAACCAACCGCCGGGCCGAGGCGCTGGCTGCTCTTGTGCCCAAACAGGCACTGCCCGAAAATATTCCGTCCGTAATCATTAGGCACCCCCCCCCAAATCTCCCAAATGATCTCTCAGAGTTGCCAAATTAAAAGAACATAAATTAATAAAAAGGCTAAGGGGAAAAATAAGTTTCCAAGGTACAATGGCAAGTGCTTTGGCCCGGCCAGCAGCTGAACTTTAGGGGTCTGTACACGTACATCCAGCTTCAAACCTCGTGACATCTCTCCTGAACAAGTAGGGCCACAGTCCTGCTGGTATCAGGGCTTGGAGCCACACAGAGATGCTGGCACCTGAGGGTGCCACTGATAGTCCTCTCTTAGCTCCAGAGATACTAACTAAAGTGTCTTTTTCTCCTGCCCTCTCACCACCAGCCCTTGCATGCTCCTGGGGAATTTTTCCACCAGTTTTAATGATTTGCAGCTTTGACTGTTTAAGCAGGGCTTGCTCCAAGCGGCGTTGTAAAGACAGACCCTGATGAGTTCTGGGCAAATCTTTACCAGCAGCAAACATTAGATGTAAAACTGCTGACAGAGTCTGTCATGAGCTGAGCTGAGGCTCAGGACATAAAAGCTCTTGGGAACATGGTTTCCAGAGATGGATTCAAACTCTGCAGCTATTTACAGACACGTTGCTGAGGGCCGTTCACTGAAGTGCATGAGGTGGGAACACCTCAGACACAGAGAAATTCCCCCAGGTGAGTATTTACATCCATGTTTGCTGCTGAGCCACTGCTGAGGGAGGCAGTCGGATGCCACCCACTGTCACCGGGCTCCTCAGGAGCTCTGCAAGGGACAGAAGCATCTGCTGCCAACCAGCCCCAGCTCTCCTCTCCGAGGTCAGCACTGAAGGAGCCCGTGTGCTGGCTCAGAGCTCTGCCGTCTTCAGCTGCGCCCCAAAAGTGTGACCTCGGGTGCCCCAGGCCCCGTTTGCCATTTTCCTGCAGCCGCCCAGACAAAAGCCACGGAGGATGTAACGCGTTTTACAATTTGCCCAGCACAATTAGCAGCAGGCTCTCAGTCGAGGGGCTGCATTGTCACACTCAGCTGGAGCCAGCTAAGCTGATTTGTCCGCGCTCGCAAACTCCCCTTTCACAGGCCAGTGACTATGGTCAAAGGACAAACTGACAAGGTCCCTTCTTGGCCCCAGCTGCCAAAAGGTCCATCCCCTCCACCTGGCCCAGCAGGGAGGTGGGAAGTCTTGAAGAGTGATGGGTTTCTTGCTCCCTTGGGCTGCATTAAGAAGAGTGCGGCCAGCAGGTCAGAAAGGTTCTCTTCCCCCTCTACTCTGCCCTAGTGAGGCCACTTCTGGGCTCCCCAGTTCAAAAGACAAGGCACTACTGGAGAGAGTCCAGCAGAGGCTACAAAGATGCTGAGGGGGCTGGAGCATCTCTGTGCCCAAGAAAGGTTGAGGGCCCTAGGGCTGTGCAGCTGGAGCAGCCTGAGAGGGGAGCTGAGCAATGCTGAGCAGGAGCTAAAGGGCCCCTGGGGGGCAAGAGGATGGGGCCAGACTCTGGTCAGTGGTGCCCAGCCACAGGACAAGGGGCAACAAGAGGCACCAACTGGACCCCAGGAGGTTCGACCTGAGCAGGAGGAGCAAGTTCTTTGGTGTGAGGGGGTGGGAGCCTGTGCCAGGCTGCCCAGAGAGGTTGTGGAGTCTCCTGCTCTGGAGAGATTTCCAACCCCTCTGGACCCTGTGCTGCTGGGCCCCCTGCTCTGGGTGACCCTGCTGGATGGAGCAGGGGGGTGGCACCACAGCATCTCCAGAGGGCCCTTCCAACCCTTACCCATTCTGTGTTTCTGTGACCAGGTCTGTGCTGGAGGAGTTTCCAGGCTCCCTCATTCTCCTGTCCTGGGCTAGAGGCCTCCTGCCCCGGCCTGCCTTGCCAAACTGCTCAAACATCCCTGCCAGCGCTGCAGGCGAGTATTTGCAAACTACACGACGTACAAACACAAGTGTAACCAATGGAAGGGAAAACACTTGCACTCTGGTAAGCACCAGCGAGGGCACAAAAGGAGCATAAACTCAGCAAACACAGGATGCTCCATACCCGGTCTCTGCACGCTCGCGAAAGGAGAGGTTGCATTCACAACAGAAAAAGAGGGGGGGGAGGGAAAGGAGAAAAGAAAAAGCTCTTCTCTTCCCGCCAAAAATTATGCGGCAGCAGGTCCGCAGAGTGTCTGCCAGATGACCTGCTTGTCACACTCATAATTGCTTCCCATCTGGTGTCTGGAGCACACAAAGCCTGGCCGTTTGCCAGCGCAGGACGACGCACAAACTGGCCTACTTCTGGTGACACAGGCCCTCCAGACACCGCTGAGCTGCTCCCCTCGTTTCCGTATGGCCGAGGGGAACGTGGCATTCATTTTTAAATCCCCGGCGGCTGATTATCCGGGCCCACGGCCCAGCCCAGCCCACGCTGCCCGAGCCCCAGAGGGGGGCAAGTCCTCGCTGGCACCGAGCTGCCCCAAGCACACGCTTGCCAGTGAGATGAGTGGGCAACCGAGGACACAGCTCCCACACGCCACGAGTGGAGTTGTCCCTACACATCCACGTGAATGCAGCCACGCGAACACTCCCTCGACCGCTCTGGCTGACAAAGCCAGCTGCTTTTCCAAACTTTCTCCATCCACTGCCTAAGCACAGCTCGTTTTGTTCGCACGGTTCCTACAAAGACACCTGAGGCACTTTCTGTCACTGCTTATGAGCATGGTCTCCACGTGTGCAGTTTTCTCTAGGTTTTTGTTGACTGTTTTATGGGTCGGTTCTATTTTTTTTTTTAATTTTATATTATTTTTTATTTAATGCCTACTGGTGCAAGAGCTTGTTATCCTCAGAAAACTAAACAAGTATTTCTTTACCTACGGGCTAGATCATTTTAAAGCAGAGCACACAGCACACTCTAAAGCTGCTGGTTGTGCAACTGCCAAACGTCACTTTTCAAGGAGTACCTGAGACCAAGTAACTGGCCAATGGTTGGCAAGGAAGTTGCCGAGTAAGCAGAATTCTCCCTCGCCATAAGACAAATGCACCCTGCACCCTTTCACCTTAGACAATAGAATAGAATCATTTTGGTTGGAAGAGACCTCGATGATCATCCAGTCCAACTGTTAACACAGCACAGTCAAGTCCACCACTGATCCCTGTCCCTCAGCACCACAGCTCCACGAGGGCATGGAAACCCCTCCAGGGATCACAGGAACTCCCCCCCTGCCCTGGACAACCCCTTCAGGGGAAGATTTTTTTCTCAATATCCAACCTAAGCCAGACACAGGCCAGTCACAGACACACATCACTGACAGGCAGTACACAGCCCGTTCCCATCTTGCTTCTACTAAGGCCATTAACATCCATCTTCTCTGCCATCAGAGTGTGTGACGAGGCAGGAAATCATAATCCAGAAGACTCTCTGAAAACAAGCCCAAAGAAGAACCCCAAGTTTGTGTAAAAGGCAGCTGCACGTGGACAGAACTCCCTTTGTAATAGGGGGGCGATGTGATCCAAGGGCAAGCACCCTCAGAGGACTACTCACAAAACACAGCAACAAAGCAGAAGAAAAAAAGAAAATACAAAAGCAAACCAAACCACTGACACAGGCTGACACCGAGGATTGCCACACTGCACACCTCTCACCCCAGATGCAAACAGAAGCTGTGCTACTGACATGTCTTCATCATCGTTACTGTGGAATATGGGGGTACGAGCACTCAGATTTTTACTGTATGCAACGATGTATGATGATGTAAAAACACCCAAGGCTTACCTGTTCTTTCAACACATCATGCTAGCAGAACTATAAGGATCCAACTGCTCCCTTCAGCTGCAGGGCAGGAATGCAAGCTGCTCCAGGGGTAAGCTGGGTGTCTCCAGGGTGAGCCACACAGACCAGTGTGCTGCAGCCTCAGGATTTCCAATCTTCTGGCTCAGCTGGCAGAGAAACAGGAATTCACAGATTCCTCCTCAAAGTAAGTGTTTAAGCCTGTAAAGCTTCAGCTTAGCCAAGGTCAAGGAAACTTCTGAAAATGAACAAAAAGAACAACTAAATGAGGTCTAGCATTAGAAAACATCAGTGCACTTTCTGCCTAGGTACTGAACCTTCACCTGAACGTTTGTCACAAAACCCAATGCAAGTTCCAGAATTTCTGTTGTTTGCATTGAGATGGGCCTTGGTCGCAGGTACGGTGCAACCACAGCCCATTAACATCCAGTGTTAAAACACTCCTGAAGCTGGATGCATGCAACACTGCATCAGTTTTATTTGAGTTCTACTCTAGTAGAAGTTATGTAAAACCAGAATAATCACAATCACAGACTGGTTTGAGTGGGAAGAGACCTTTCAAAGTCATCTGGTCCAACCCCCCCTGCACTGAGCAGGACATCTGCACCTAGAGCAGGTTGCTCAGAGCACCATCTGAGCAACCTGATCAGTGGTAGGAACTGGGCTTACTCTCACCAGTCAATTCCTTAACGACCATTTACTCCAAGTAAAAGCCAGGCCCACAACTAAAGCTTACAGAGTCTTCATATAATCCGTCTTTGGGTTCTAGTTCCTCCAGTTTGCCCTGCTGACTGTTGTCCACCACTCTACTTTCACCAAGCAAAGCTGACAGAAAAATGAACTAGTGACATCATTAAAGACTTCAATCTGCCAACACTTCACCCTAATTTCAGACATCAGCACTCAGCCACAAGAATAAACCTCTACAGTGAGCCCACCTTGTTTGTCCCAAGCGACGGAAAACATTCCGTGTGCAAACACGAGCACGTCTGCAGGATATTCATATATGAGAGATATATATGGATATAGCATCCAGAACCCCAGCAAAGCCCCAGTAACAGACAGTTTGCCTCTACAGATAAAGCTGGGTGAAACAAATTACCAGGATGTATTGCTAAAGAATTGGCTTGGGTTATCCCTCTTGTCCTTTTCCTTCAACAGATTAGTTGACACTTACATTTTGTCACATAGCTGGAAAAGGCAACAGATCATATCCGTTGAATGCCCATGTTTCTGGTAAGTCAAAGTCTAACACTAATTCAGATGAATACATGCCTGGGAACACTAGTTAAGGGGGGAGGGGGATAAAAATAAACAAATCAATCAATAAATCACGCTGCACAGCTTACACCTCCATTTACCACCTCCCAAGACCTGGGCACACATACTAAATACCACTTCCACCATATAAAAAAGCTTTACACCAGCAACATTCTTCATCCCTCAAATTATCTCCTGTACATAAATATTTGTTAAAGCTTTGAGAGACAAATACAAACTGTTACCTGAACACAAGCAGGCTCCACCCTGCTGTGTAGCCCAGTGTTCCCCAGGATGGCTCTTTGTCTCTGCCCAGACAAGGGGAGAAAGGGTGGCCACTGTCACTCACATGCACACACACAGACACGCTGCTTTAGCGAGCACCCAGTTCTCAAATAAAAAGCACTTACAGTAACCTGGTAGGTAGATGCTTTATTTCTGACATTAATATGGTCTGTATTGTATGTGAGATTCTCTTACATAAAAGTCTGTAGTACAACAAAAGCTAAGGTAAACAAGTCATTTGTTGCACATTATGTCAAACCTTAAAACAAAAATATGGAGTAATATGTATTTAGGTGTCATGCAAGTTTGGCTGCTGCATGTACAATCTACTTAGAAACTGAAAGAAATGCAAATGCACAAAACATTCCAAAAGTAATAAAAGATGCCTGACACATGAAAGATTAAAACCTTCCCGCTAAAGCGACAAAGGAGGAGTTAACTGAACGATCCAACCAATACCAACACAAATTAATACTACTTACCATAAACCTATGCTTAAACTTGGTACAGGCCATACCACTTCCACTGAAATATACCATCCAGATTCTAGGTGTTCCTTCTAACATCTTTTTTTTCTTTTCCTGAATTAGGTGCTGTCCCAGGGTCAAATGCTGCTGTTAAATCCGCTCTGGTAATGTGCACCAAGACCTACTGCTGCCAAGATCTCCACTTGCCACCTCTTGGTGTTCAGAGGGGAGGCATAATCCTGGCACCATGGGTATCTTCTGATCCCCTGCTTATATAGAATTCCCCCCACCCCCCTAAAATTTTGATGCGAATTAAAAACAGCTAAAAAATTTTATGCCTACTACTATATAGCCAGGTGAATACTTAATATTAAAAGCTCCTAAAATAAGGATTGTATAAGCTTTGAGGTGTTTAAAAAAAATCAATAACCCCAATACCTTCCTTGTGCCACTCACCACGTTAAAATTCTCCATGAATAAGTTATTCCCTACCATCTTTGATATTCAAGCGATAGGAATACTCCCCACACCCTGCATAGTACTGGTTGATCTCATAAAGTTAACTAGAGAACCCGACACCAATTTTTGTGTAAGTTTACATACAGTGCATACGATGCTGGCTCTTTCCATCTCTCCTAGCAGCAAGCTGATTCTGCCACCGTCCGCAGCAGCACACCCGGGAGTGGAGAGGAAGAGTGAATTATAAATAACTACAGCTACAGTGTACACTTCTGTTTACCTGTCAGTATTTGTTGCTAGCACACCATTATAACTTGCTCTGAATTCACTACATAAAAAACTTCTACAACAAAAGCAAACCAAAACATTCCTTCCAAAACAACAAAAAGAAGACACAAAATAAGTGCAAATACCTAAAATAGGCAACCGAAGCAACTGTTGTGACCTGTACACCTTTAAATAAGGACAAAGACTTTTCATAAATAAAAGAGTGTTCTCTTTGCTCTTCAAACATTCAGTAAGCATATAACAGTTAAACTTAAGTGCAGATACAATTGTTTTGAGATCCAAGGTGCCAAGTTTTTTTTTTTGTTCTTTTTTCTTTTTTTTTTTAAT
>JANHFY010007398.1:3334-13566 GCA_027560095.1 Chloroceryle inda | reverse complement strand
CCGGCATCGCCCAGCGGAAACGGGGAGCGGCGGCCCCGGGCCCTCGGCCCCCCCGGCCCCAACCCGAGCCCCACGGTCCCTCAGGCCCCCGGGCCCA
Source organism: Chloroceryle inda (assembly GCA_027560095.1). Classification (NCBI taxonomy): domain Eukaryota; kingdom Metazoa; phylum Chordata; class Aves; order Coraciiformes; family Cerylidae; genus Chloroceryle; species Chloroceryle inda. The sequence continues at coordinate 13,469 of JANHFY010007398.1, read as the reverse complement.
GCCTGAGCCCCCTCCTCTCAGCTCCACCATCCCCCCGGCCCCTTCACTCCCTCAGGCCAAGCCCGGGCCTCCCCCCAGCACCTACCTCGCCTCACGGCTCCCGCAGCCCCTTCTCCGAGCTCTGCCCGGCCCCCCCATCGCCCCGGCTCCCGCCGCCCCCGCCTGAGGCGTCGCCCGGCCCGGCCCCCCCCTCTTCCTCCCTCCCCGGCACTGCCCGGTCCCGGCCGGGGCGAGCCGCAGCAGCGGGGCCCCGCGGCCCCGGTTACCTCCGCGGGCCCTCAGCGCTGGGCCGCGCTGCCGCTGCCCCGCGGCCGCCTCCCCATGGCGGCGCCCCCGGCCCGGCTTCTCCTCACGCCGCCTCTCGCCTCCCCTCACCACTCCGCGGGCAGCGGCCAGCCAGCCACAGCGCTACGCCGCCGGCGTAAGCTCTGCGCGCACCCATGCGCCCCCCGCCACGCCAGCGGCGCAAGGGCACTTCCTGAATACCGGCTCCGGAGCGGAGAGGCCCGGCGGAGCTCGGCGCAAGCGCAACCGGCGGGAGGGTGGTGGCGCAACGGCGTTGGCGTAAAGCGCGTTCGAGAATAGGAGGCTTGAGGAGAACGACAGGAGGGCAGCTTTTCGGCAGCGCGGGGCGTTTTACGGTAGCGCCGCGCTTGACGGCTACCGGCAGGGCCTGGCTTTAACTCACTGCTGCCCGGCCCGGTGTGGGGGGCTCGGAACGGGGCCCAGCTCCGCTGTGGGTCAGGTCCCCGCTCTGCCTACAGCCCCCTGTGTGGGGCAGGCTCCCGTAGAGGCCACAGCGCCCTCGTAGGGGCCAGACCCCGGTATAGGGCACAGGTCCCGCTGCAGGATGTGTCCCCGGTGCCGGGGGCACGGTCACCAGGGTAAGGAGCAGGCCCCAGTATAGGGCATGGCCTCCCTCCAGGGAACAGGCCCCAGGATGGGACACATTGACCCTGCCGCAGGGGACAGGCCCTAACAGATGTCTTATCCCCCCGTTAGGAGTGTGGCCCTGGTGTGGGGTGCAGCCCTGCCATGGGGGTGAGGCACCTTTACAATCCCGATGCTCTCATCATCTTCACAGCATGGGATGGATTCAGCCCAAGCACAGTCTCAGGCACTGGGAAAGTAAGTTTGGGTGGGTCTGGGGGAGAATCAGGTCTTCAGCCACCAGCACCAGCCCAAATACCCATTGCAGCTTTGGCAGCTGCTGGAATGGATTCTTTCCCCATTCCAGGGAACGCTCTCCCTGCAGCATTTGTCCAAAGTACTTCTCCCCCAGAAGTGTTTGCTCCTGGAAGTGAACACCATGATTCCAGAGAATAGGAAAAATAAAATAAACTACTGTGCACATAAAGCTCTGATGTTGCCTGTTGCCATCCCCAGGCTGCCACACAGTGCTGCTCCTCCTCCTCCTCCTCCTCCTCCTCCTCCTCCTCCCAGCTCAGGAGCTCAGCAAGGGGCCACGACCCACAAACGATCTCCTTCTGCAATAAGTGGAGGCAGAGGCAGAAGCCAGCGCTGCAAGGGGCCAGCGTGAGGCTCTGCACTGCTGAGGAGAGGCCAGGACAAAGGACTCAACCCCAGCACTTGGGAAATTCAACCTTCTCACCCCCACCACCGCTCTCCATCCCCTTTGCTAGAAAATAACAGCAGCACGTTTGGGAAACACTGCTGAGGGACCTGTAAGAGTACAGTCCACAGTGGGCCTGTCTCGCACCAATCCCCAGCACGGAGGATGAGCTGCATCCATCAGCCTGCTGTTCTTTTAAGGAAAAAAACAACATGTGGTTGGAGACTTTGGAGGAAAATAAAGATTTCTCCATTTCACTCTGCCAGAGAACGCCGGTTACCTAGGAACAGACACACTTCTCTACTGCGGCCAGTTCTTCTCATCAAGCACAGGATGAGCATTTATTGTCTTGTGATCAGGAGAAAAACACAAACAAAACCCCAGAGCTCCACAAGTGACAGGAAACATCGCAGACGTACACGCCACGTGATGCCGAACAAAACCAGGAGCCAGGTCCAGGTTAATGGTGTTAAGACATCTTAGAAATCTAATGTAAACATTAAAAAACATAGAGTCATCCAAAAAAAATAAGCCATGGTAGTTCAAGCAGCATATTAAAGTCAACTTTCTAGCATCGAAGAGGCTGGAGGGGGCTGGGAGCTGGCAGAGCCCATGCGGAGAGAGGTTCGCTGAAGCTCTGCGGAGATCTCGGCAGCGTGTGCTAACGGGGTGCGGAGCTGGTGTCTGCATCCCTCTTGGCTGGCAGGCTCCTAAGTACCCCCTGTCCTTGCATCCAGCATTTTCAACATGACTGAAAGTGGGAAGTGGGTCCTTCAAAGCAGCCCTCCCAGATTATCCAAGGGAAAAAGAGAAAAAGAAAAAACAAAGAGAAGCAGCCAAAGGAGACCCTGGCGACGCTTCTCCTCTTGGTTCCTTTGAAATCTCCAACCTGACAGGCTACAAACGGACAGACACCAATCGCTTTGGAAAGAGTTTGGCAAGAGGCTGAGGATGGCGAGGGGCAGGGCCGGAGGGAGCGTGGTACACGGGGGCACCAGGGTCTGGCTTCCACGTAGGGCCAGCGTCACGTTCGGCCCCCTTCACCTCCCCCCCTCCCCTGTAGTGCAATCGTGGTTCCAGGGAGTTAATCGACAGGCGGTTCTTTCATCACCCTCTGATGGCAGCGACAAAGAACACTTAAAATTACACTTGACACAAGACAAAGGCACCTACAAGCTCGATAACGCCATCGGGTAGTGTTCTGTTAAGAAGGCTTCAAGCATTTTTACTTACAAGCAGAAAAAAAACCCAACCAAAACCCAGCGCTGATGTTCAGAGCACGTTCAACATCCCAGAGACAGCACAAGGCTGGTTCTGCGGCAGGGCCTCGGTGATGCCTGTAAAGGGAAGCTGAGGGAGACTCTGCCCTCTGCCCCAGGTTTGCTTTCGCTTTGGCCTTAGGAACAAAGGCGTCCTGCGGACTCCGAGCTGAACCTGACGTGGTATTTACAGGAAAAGTTAATGGTGCAAATGGGAATTTTTGTGAGGGTGATGGGGGAGGACGAGTTCTCCTTCACAAACTAGTATTTGATTAGATAAGGCACGTGTTGAGACAGTTTTCAAAAGATCACTTGCATATCATTTCCACCTCCCTGTCCCTTTCCAGGAGCCAATTTTGTTTTCCAGTTACTGGGTGTGAATTTGGAGTGACTCCACTTACACCAGAATACCTCTGGGAAGCACCCAGCAGCCAGGCGGGCTCTGGGTCTGACCCACGGGTGCCCAACACCTCCCCAGTCTCTGCAGGGAGCACTCCCATCCTTCACGGGATCACTGGCTCAAACTTCCCCAGCCAGAGACTTTGGAATTTCCCCTCCCAGTTTTGACAGGTTTGAAAAAAAATTCACAGCAGGCTGTTGAGGGAGAAGAAAAAAAACCAAAAACCTGCAGGCTCTGCTGCCTGGGTCTCTGTAGGACACAGGGGAAGGGGATGGCTCAGGCTACAGGAGTCCTGATGAGCACACACAGGACAGAGCTGAACGACAAGACGGACGCCAGCACAAACACAGGCTGGGTGACGGGGGGATTGAAAGCAGCCTTGCAGAGAAGGACTTGGGGTGCCAGGTGATGAAGCACTGAACATAAGCCCAAAACCCAAACCGTGTCCCGGGCTGCATCAAAAGATGTGTGGCCAGTAGGTCAAGGGAATCTATCCTGGCCCTCTGCTCTTGTGAGACCCCACCTGGAGTACAGTGTCCAGCTTTGGAGCCCCCAACGCAAGGAGGACATGGATCTGTTAGAGAGGGTCCAGAGGAGGCCACAAATCGGATCAGAGGGCTGGAGCACTTCTCAAGGACAGGCTGGGAGACTTGGGTCTGTTCAGCCTGGAGAAGAGAAGGCTCCAGGGAGACCTTATAGTGGCCTCCAGTACCTGGAGGGGGTACAGGAAAGCTGGGGAGGGATCTTATAAGGGCTTGTGGTGATGGGACAAGGGGCAATGGGTTTAAACTAGAGCAGGGTAGGTTTAGACTGGACATTAGGAAGAAGTTGTTCACTCTGAGGGTGGTGAGACACTGGAATGGGTTGCCCACAGAAGTTGTGGGTGGCTCACCTCTAAGTGTTTATGATCAAGCTGGGGCTCTGAGCAACCTGGTGTGGAGCAGGAGGTGCCCGTGCCCATGGCAGGAGGGTTAAGGCCCCTTCCAACTCAAGCTATTCTCTGGTTCTCAGGGACCACACTCTCTCCCACCAGCACTACCCCCTCTTCAGCTGTTCTCAGGGCAAGGCAAGAATCTCTCTCCCTGCTTGAACAAGGAAAGGGCTGCTGGCTACACAGACACAGTGTGCCCAGTGAACATCTGCCATGAGGGCTATCAAGTTCTCCTTGGTCTACCAGACCCCACTGCCTAATGTCTGGATTTCAACTCTGTTGGGAGAAGGCAGAATTAAAACCATTCACTGCAGGAGAACATCCTAAACCAGGCTGGGCCCCAGCATGGAGATGAAGTTGTCTTAATAGTCAAGGAAAAGTGTGTCCCAGCAGGGCAAGGTGTCCCCTGCGGGGCATTTCTCAGGTCAGCACAAAACCTGGATGCCCCAGATGTGGAGTTTAGAGGGCAGAGATCTTGTGCTGCCTGCTTGTGACAGGGTGAACATCACCCAGGTAGCCAGGCCCAAAGCCAAGTGTCAGTCAGCTTTCCAGCTGGTTCCAGTAGGCTTTGGATCAGGCTTTTAGCGAGCAGTCATGAACCAAATGAGATGAATCTGTGCCTCGGAAGCACAAAGATCCAGCAGAAATTGTCAGGAAAGCAAGAGCTCTAGCATAACCATGGTCCTAGCCCAGCAAATGAGGACTCTGGTGGACTTCACATTGGAACACCACTCACCCACTGCAAGCACCGTTACCTACGGGATTCTTCACCAGCGAGCACAAAGCAAGTGAGGTTGTAGGTTTTACAAATACCTTTGATATCGTTAGTACCAAATAATTCCAGTGTTGCATGTCCCTTAAGAGTGAAAAATTCCAGATTATCCATCCAGGAGAGTGAACACCAGTTGCTACTAATGCCCTGACTGGGTTTGTGACAGAGGCTGGGCAGCGTGCCGGGCACGTGGTGAAGACGAAGAAGCAGAGAGGCAGGAGAAGCAGCAGTGGTGGTGGTGGTGACAGTCGTGGGGAAGAGAAGCCTTTTTCCACACACAGGTCATGAGAAGATTCCCTCGAGCAAGGGCAGCAAACTGTTGGTTCCCCAGTCTGCAGTGAGGCAAATACTGGTATCTCAATGCAAACAAAAATAATCTTTTGGATAAGGTCGTGCAGGGCTCCGGAGGTGGTGAGGGCTGACAGCACAGACCTTCTGTGGTGAGGAGGAGACACAGAATAAAAGTGTCCTCAAGATGGGGTGCTTGGAGGTGGGGAATGCAAATGATCTTTTCAAATAACAAGAATAAAAAGATCAAAACGAAGAGAATCCAGGCAGTTTGCAGCTGTTGCTGCTTAAGGTCATTGGTTTCCCGGGGGATAGCTGGGAACTGTGGGATACCCTGGCAGGTTGTTCCCAGAAAAATTGCTGTACTGGGCCTCCCTGCTGGGGGGGTTCCTCCACGTGCCACTGTTCCACTCGTCCTGAGCTTTCTGAAAGCTTCCACCAGCCCCTCGGTAGATTTTATGTACCTAATGGATGGAAGAGAGAAGAGGAGAGTCAGCAAGAGGTGCCCTCAGCTCAGAAGAGCTACAGCCACCTTGGTACTGTCGTGTATGTGTTTCTCTCTCTGTAAAGAGCTCTACTTCCAGTGAACAAAAGCACTAGAAATGCGATAACACAGTGAAGAGGGGTGGCAAAGAGATAATATCAACCCAAGACTTGAACCCATTCCAGCCACGTGCCTGGGGTTGAGGCTGGGGATCCCACAGCAAGGCAGCCGACCCAGGCCAGCAGGCTGAAACTCTCCCAAACAGACACTGCTGCTTCAGCAGCTGCTTCCCTCCTCCTCTGCCATCGCTCAACCAAAGCTTTCCAGGCAGTCCTACCCCCAAATCCTTCTTTCTGCAGAAAACCAAGGACCACCTCCCATCCTGCCACCCAGATCCCACTGCAGGAGCCATCTCGAGATGCTTCACCTTTACCATCAGTGACATCCCCACTGAAGCACCTACCCTCAGAATGCAGATGAGCATTGCAACCGCTGACAGTGTAAACATAATGGCAGGGAACAGCATGAACACAGCAGCTGCAACACTGCTGCTGAAGAAGGTAACGGCTGCCAACCATCCGCTGGGAGAAAGGGAAAGAGACAGAGGATATCATCACAGCTCTCTTTTCAAAGTGTCCTGATTATCAGGAAAACTGTTTACCCACACCCAGAGATTACAAAGCAGCTTTAAAGCTCTTGTAAACAAAAAGAACAGTGAAGAAAATGGGTAGAAATGAAAGCAGCTCAGGCCCGAACTCAGACCTTTAGGGGACAGCCACCTGCATGGCCTTTGGGAAGAGAAGATTGATTCCCAAGGTGCTCTTGGTTGTGCAGGTCATGCATCCAGAGACCAGACCTGGCATGGGGGAATAAGAGCGTCCTGTGATTTACACCACATCCCTATTCCCTTGATGGCAATAACCACGTAGGGCAACTGGAGAGCATCAGCAGTTAACAAACCAAACTGCTCTATGGAGTGCCAGGACTTTCTGTTACTTGTAGTTTCAGCAGGAACTGCTCTCAAGTGTCTAGAAAGTTAAAATGCCAAACAATTACAATATAACCAGGGACAGCACTAAAATGCTCCCATTTATTTTAGGATGACTCTCACAATACTTGCTCTATAGGCCAGCAGTGACTCATCTCGAGCTGCTCACCATGTGCTGCGAATGCTCTGAAGGCAACGCTAAGAGAGGATCAGATGAACCTTGAAACTGGCTGGTTAAACATTAAAAAGAAATCAACCTTAAAAAGAAATCAACCTTGCAGGAAGGTGCTAAAAAGCAGCATGTGAAGATACCAAACATTCTGCCAGTACAGTAATGAAAACAGATTTGTGTGCTCTGTAATTATGCCCCAGAGAACAAAAAGCTCCTTCCACCCCACGCTGTGCAGACCCCCACCAGCTTCTCAAAGGTTCACAGAAACAGCCCATAGCCTGGACCTCTCAGGCCCAGGAGCTGAGTGCTCAGCTGAAGGAGCATCCTGCTTACCAAGCTCCCCATCCAGAGAAACCAATCGCCTGCAGGACCGTGAGAATAAATTGTGCACCAAAGATGAAGAAAAAGGCCATAAAATTAAACGAGCTGTCCGACCTGTGAAGGAAGAGAGGGAATTAGGGGAAGACCAGCACCCCGTGTCGCTTCCCACAGATGTTTGCCCCCTCCCATGGGGTGTCTGGGAAGGGCCCCCCCTCCAGCTGTCTGCTTTGAAGGCTACTCCTCTTTCCCCAGCAGCACAAGCCCAGATCCATGAATCATCAGTGCCTAATCTCTTCCAATACGCCTGGCTGCTGCAATGGCTCTCCCAAGGTAACTGCTTGTATGACACACGAGGAGTTTCCGGCAGAACAGAGCGTGCCTGAATCATTTCTCTGCCTTAATACGTGAAGACAGCACAGCCTGACACCTGAGCAGCTCAGCCGCTGCGTGCGGGCACCAGGGAGCCCAAACACCAGCAGGCAGAGTCTGCCCAGACGCTCACAGCGATCGCTGAGCATGAGAATTTCAGCTGGGAATGCCTCAGAGGCTGTTCCTCATCATGCTTACACGCCCACGGTTAATAACCCAGCACTGGGACAGCACAGAAGGGGAAACAGCCACGGGAGGAGCAGGCAGTGCCCTGTCCAGGCACTGCAGAGGATTCTTTCACAGCCTTGCAGGCTCCACAGCTTCAGGCTGAGAGGGTCCTTTAATTTATGCAGGTACAACAGAGAACGTGTCCAGGATTCCAAAGGAGAAGGCTGAGCAGGCACCTTCCCGGTCTCTCTGTCGAGTGCTCTGGGGCACGGTGCTGTCTGGCCAGAGTTTTGGCTCTGCTGCAGAACATCTTCAGCCCATTAAGGCAGCTACGTCGAGGAGCCAGCCTTTCACCACAGGCCCAGGCACATCTACAACTCCCCAAACTATCTACAACTCCCCAAACCAGCGCATTTAATGACACAAACCATTCCCATCCTCCCAGGAACTCAAAGGGCCCGTAATTTACAGAAGAAGATTTACAAAACCCACTTCAGTTGCTTCTGAAGCAGCTCGGTGCGAGGGGGAGTTTGCACAAGAGCTCCAGTCATCCCCAACTCCTGCACAAACCCTGAAAGTATTTACATGTTTATTGTTTTAATTATTATTATGTTAATCCTTATTAGCATTATAATTCTAGCCCCTACTGCCTACGGTGGAGACCCCGAGCTCTGGAGAGGTGGGTGCTGTGGACTCTGGGTACTCTGAGACAACGGGAAACACCTCCAGGCAGGGCCCTGCTGCTCTGAGCCTTGCTTTGGTTGCCTTCCATCTTTCGAAAGATGGCCATGGAGATGCTGTGAAAGAGCATTTGCCACCCCCAGCATCCTCATGATCCCACCCTCAGAGTACAGCAATGTGAAAGAAATGCTCTAAAGATGGGCTGTTCACAGCAGCACCCATCCCCATCCAATTAACCAGGATTAGGCTCGAAGTTGAGCCTCCAAACAGCCTCCTGCAGCCATGACCTGAAAGGGCTGGAGGAGTCTTCCTTTGAGAGGATCTGTGGGAATTACTGAGGATCCACAGAAAAGGTGATTTCCAATCCAGCTTTCTGGTGCAGATTTGCAACAGCTTTGCCCTCGTGCCAAAGCTCTGCAGCTGATTTAATTTTGGATGCTGGGGCTTTCACAGCAGCGTCCTCGCAGCGCACGGTGCCGCTACCCCAGGGTCGCCCCTTCCTAGGGCAAGCGGCTGTGACCTCGCTGTCCCTGATCACGAGGAGCTGTGGTCCCTGGGGAGTGGTGCTGCCCCACCACAGCCCTTTCAGAGGCTCTTCTGTGACTGATGTCACAGTCAACGATCCCTGGGCTTGTCAGTCTGTCCCCAGGGCTTATTCTTTTTTTAACTGTAGAAGTCTTTACACAGAGTAACCTCGGGGACCTCGCAGGATTCAGTTGCATAAACACATATAAACAACGTTAAAGAAATCATTAGAAACGACCCTCCTGAAGCCCAGAGGAGGTCAACGGGAGGAGTCAATTTTTCCCAACTTCAGGGCTCTTTGAACCGAGCTCTGACCAGCCCTTGGGCTTTTCACCTCAGGATGGGGACAAACCCCCAGCTCCAGATGACAACAGTTCAGAGCTGGTATTCTCAGATCTTAAAACTTTCAGATGAAGCCAGCCTGTCACTTCCATCAGAAATAATCCTCCCTGGTTCTCAGTGACACGCCACTGATGACGCAGTTGTGACGTTTTAAGCATCACCAGTGTGTTAACTGCCCAGTGTTGTTAGGACACAAAGCATCACTTCAGAGGAGCATTTAAGCAACTCGTTCAGCATGCACTGAACAGACAGGACCCCACCTGCCAGCTCCCATTTCCATCAGCTGCTTTTCCCATTATCTAACCCAACTCATCGCAGGATCTGATGAATAATCAAAATCCAGAGTATTCTGGTAACGGGGAACCAGAAGAAGCTGCACTTTCAGAGACCAGATCCCTGAGTGTGTGCAGGGTCTGCTGGTGACCCCCAGCAGGGCACTGGGCAGGTTCCTCCCTTCCTCTCCCTGGCTCAGGCTGGAAATGCTCAGGGCTGTGACAAGTATTCTCCATTAATGTCTGGATAACGCCTTCTGATCCATGGCCAGCACGAGCACGTGCAAATGGTGATTAATTAAAGTGAAAATCTAGGATGGCTCAAAAAATTTGTTGAGTTTCAGAAGGACTTGCTCCAGGGAACTGCTTTAATGTACGAAGCAAAGCAGCCAAGCTCTAAAGTATCTAGAGACAAAAACCAGAAGAGTTCTCAAAACCGAATAACTTAATAGTCTGCCATCAAAAATAAACCTCAGGGAAGCTTTTCCAAGTGAGCTTCTGTCGATGCTGCACTGATATGGGGATGCTGCTAAGCTGGAGGTACAATATGAATTTCATCCTCATGGAAGTGGCAAACTACTCGCTGCTGC
>JANHFY010007397.1:0-32850 GCA_027560095.1 Chloroceryle inda | reverse complement strand
TTTATTCTGATTATAGTTCTAAATTATTAAAAAATCAAAACATTTTAAAACAAATAAATAATAGTAAATAGATTTTTATATTTTTCTACTAGCTGAAAACAAGAGAATACAGTACTATCCAATGCAGCTTTCAACCATGCAGCACTTAAGTATATATGTATATATGCTGAGTACTAGAGACCAACTGTGACACATTAAGTAACAGATTAGTAATAACAAATGTAAATAAAACATCTGAACTTCTTTTTTAAAAAGTGCAACCTTCTCATAGTCATTATGTATTTTATTTCCTTTTTATCTGCATACATCCTTCTGTTCTACTTGGCATATTTTAATGCTTTTCTATTCTGTAACCAGCTCTGGTTAAGCATTTTCTTAAATTCCTCTGAGTGGCATGTGAGATAAGTTTTATTATTTGTTATCAAACACAGGGTCAGAAGTACAGATTGTGCTTTAAAGAGGAGGGCTTAACACCGATGTCAGCGTGTCTTGCAAGAAGTGTCCATGACAGCTTCAGAACTAGAAGCATGATGGTTGTGTCTTCACAACACTGCCCTAGACTCATTAAATCTTGCTGGTTTAAAAAATTAGGTTTTTATTCCAAACCCTCTGTGATTCACTCTGTGACCACAGGCAAAACATTTACTCCGTTTTCCATTTTCCCAGTTGTTAAGCATGCATAAAGGTGAATTTCATGTTTTAAGGTGTTTTAAAGCCTTATTGGGGAAAAAGATCATGGAAACATTGATACTCTATATTTACTATTGGGATGAGTGGCATAAGGTAGGAAGAAACCCGAGCAAAAATTCACTTGTAAGGATGGTGCTATAAAGCAGGTTCTAAGATATGTAAGCAAGAGACAAATCTAAAAATGGGATAATTCCAACAGAGTTTGCATGTTACAAAATAAATATGAATGTGTTTTAAGTATTCTGATTTATCAAAATTGCACTTATGTTGGAATAAAAAAAAAAAAAAAATTACTGCTAAATGAACAGTCATAACTGTGAAGAAAAGATGTTGAACTATTATGGCAGACCACACAGCAATAGAACATTTATGTGTCTGCTTAGGACAGAATGCTCAGCCATGATTTTTCTCACATGTATTATATACTATACTACCACTGTGTTCCATGCAGTTTTGCAGAGTTCATATAGTAAAAGAGCAAGAGGCAGATAACTTCACTTATTGCTGTGGAAACCTATTTGTAATCCATGTCTAGAGTTTTCTTTTTAATTGCGTTAGAAAAGTTTACATTAACTCACCAACACCTTCCCTTCACCCCAATATTCCTTTCTTCACACATATATGCACACCATTTTTACTAGAAGATGCGCTTTTATGAATTGCACTACCAAGATTGTTACTACCTATTTGCCATCATTGTGCAGCACTAGATTATCAGGTAAAAATAAATTACAGTAACACAGCACTGTCCCAAAAGTCAAACACATGAATAGTAACGCTTTTATCTGACTATTTCTGGAACAATGCATAAGCTCAGTGGATTGCAAATTAAATATTTAATGACAGTTTTATGATTAACTGATAAGATTTTTGAGTTTTTATGGACAATATGGTGAGGTCTAACTTTGTCCTTGTCAAGTAGATGTAACCTTTTGCTCTCCATCTAAGGTTTTCTTTGCCAGACGTTCTTCAGTAGCAGAATATTTGTCTTGACCAGGAAAGGGAAAGAGAAAGAAGTGAAAGGGAAAGGACTGTCTAAAGTCTGCTGAGATCTTGAGCTGTTACTGTGCCTCCAAACTTATACTTTTCCATGGCAATACCAGGGGAAAGTACATCATCTGTGCTGTAAATCTAGCTCAGAGACAGCTTTTGAAATATCAGATTTTCTTTTTTTTTTGTGGGTACAGATGATATTGAACATATGGTGTTTGAAAGAGTGGCCAACATTTGAAAGCCTTTGGAATAATCTGATGTTTTATTTTGTGTTTCCCCACTCTCAGTTTTTAAGTCTGTCATATTTTCCTAAAAGCAATATAATGACCCGTTTATGCCAATAACTGCACATTCAACATGTCACTAGTGATTTTATTTATCCTAGTGAAAAAAATGAAAGATTCAAGAATGCAAAGATGAGCCCAAATGTGAATAAAAAAAAAGTACTTATACTTCATTATATGGCCTGGATTATCTTTCCATAACATTACATGGTAGACACAAGTTGACTGTGAACAGGTAGGTGTTCATTGTACATATGCAGCTTAAGTCCTTTCTTGTCTATAGTACAGTGTTCTTGAAATTTCTGGCAGAGAGCACATTTTCTATCATTACTGTGAAATGCCAGTCTGAACTGGGAAATGTCATGAAGCATGAAGTGATGAATTACTATAATTTTTGAGAGGTTTAGGAAATGTCTAAAAAGTAAAGCCTTAAAAAATAGCATTGGTTTGTTTCCCTCTCTCAGTCTTTTTTTTTGCAGTTTTTCTCAACTGCAAGAGTTAGACAAAGATATGAAAAAGGAGGCTTTCAGAAGAAAGCTTTCAAACACTGAAGGAGGGAATGTACCCTCATATTTAGAAAAGATGGAGATGGAAATGTCAAGAACTCAACCCCATGGTCTTCAAAATCTTCTATAAGGAAGAAACTCTTTTCTTGCTACTGTCTGTCTCACTGAAATTTGAAGGACAATTTCCATACTTCATGCAATTTGGCCAATATATGGAGATAGTGTGGGGTACAGGGCCTTTTCATATTTGGCCAAGCTTTAAAACTTATTTAAATAATCATTGAGTTAATTGATTTGTAAGTGGTATTTCAAGCTTGTTTATGTTACCCAATTGAAAACACTATGAACCTAAGTGCTGAGAACATGCTGCACAGGGCATGGTGGTGCATGCTCCCTAACTACATCTGAAGATACTTCTTGCAGACACAGCCTCGGTTGAAAATTTAGTTCAGAAATAGTAGAGGAACTAGTAATTGTAACAGCACCATTCATATGCTTCCGTCTTCTCTATTAATTCTTTGGCTTTTCAACTGACACTTCCAATAATGGTGCCAAGAGTAAAAATGTTTTCTCTTCTTTATCATGAACATCTGCTTATTAGGAACTGCTTTGATGGTAAGAATTCCTCTTTAACAAACCATTAACTACTGATTGATTACAAATCATTGCTTGGTAATATGATAATATCCATTTCATCATTTGTAGCCAGCTGTTCAAATAGTGATTTAATAATTTATTTTTTGTAACAAAGGAAGTCACCACTAACATGATTTAGATATGTAATTGCATGATATTACAGGACTGAACACTCAGGATGCCACTTAAAACTTGAAAAAGTTTTGCATTATATTCATCTCTTAAATATGGCCACTGGAGATGGGTGCAGTCACCTCATCTCCCTGTAGAAAACCTGTTATTCTATAGACTCATAATACTGCTCTCTTCAGCAAAGCGCTTTTGATTATTTTTTTACCCCCTTTCTGTTAAGTAAACAGTCCTCACCTGTTACTCATTACGATGGTCCTTTTGATTTGTATTACAATTCTAGTCATGGAGATGGCCTTGCTTTAAACTTGAGTCATCTGGTTGAAAGCCTGTCAGCAGTCTTCTTGTTCAACGTGGTTCTACTCAGGTTGCCATCACTACCTGCTACAGTGTCAGTAGTAAGAAAGTAAAGGGCTAACCTCTGCTTCCTGCAGATGATTCATGAGTGAGCCAAGGAGTGCTGAAGTATGCTGCTGGCTCAGCTGGGGCGAATACATCACCGACATCCCGTAGATGACTGTCCAAATTAAGCAGGTTGGGAAAGTTTGGACAATATCAGTGTGGTCTGCTGTCTGCCTTTATAAAACACAGGACAGAGAAAGGTGACCCAAGGTCATTCTACATGCAGACAAGTCTGTTAGCTTCAATTTGCTGTTGTCTTAAAACTCCACAGCCTCTTGCAGGATGGCTACAAATGGCCTAAAGGCAGCATACAAGAGAGCACTCCAGTGGGTTGGTGAGATCTTGGCTCTCTGTACTGGTCTTTTTAGGAGCATGCATGTATGAGTGTAAGGTACAAACAAACACACTCATATATATGCATATCTGTCAGTGTATATGCCCACAGAAAGGGCTGTACTGAGTATGCCTCTGTGGAAAAGAACAATCAGATATACATTATGAACTTTACAACAGTTTACATTATTGCTTTTTAATGTGGGGTGTTTTTTTTGTAATTTTCTTTTTTTCTAGGGAACTTACGTATTAAAGTCAAAGGTGGGGGGGAAAAAAAAAAAAAAGTAAGAAATAATAGGTTTATTACAGCTTCTGAAAAGCACTTTCCCCTGCAAACCATTTGTAGCCGAAGTGATACTAAAGGGATTGAAGCAATCTTAACATAGCAACACCAATCTTCCCTATTCCTTTATTCCAGCCAGGCAGTGAAATTGTCTTGCGTATTGTCTCACTTATTCAGTAAAACAGCCAGGGAATGAAGAGAGTGAGAAAAAGACTCAGAAAGTAGAGTAGAAAATATGAAAATTTTACCAATGTAAACAGAAGCAATATAGGGCAAGTAAGCAGAGAGAGAAAAACTGACATTTATACTCTGCACACTTTCTCTCACGACAGTCTCACAAGGGTGAACAGCACTGCCTTTTTCTTTCTATGTTAGACAGCTGTGGAAATTATACTTTAACATGTGTTCAATAACCAAGCCATCCTTTACACAGTAGCAGGCTTTTCTACAATTCATTCCATTTCCCATATGATTTTATTCAAGTTACAATTTAATACTGTAGTTAGTTGCAGTGTAATAGCTTTGAGCTGAGGAAACAGATGAGTAAAAGACAATATAAAGCATGTTAAACTGAACAGAAGGGATATGGCTGTAAACAATGGGGGCATCATCAAATCCTCTTCCCTGAACTGCCACAAAACCTAAGACAGCTAGAAGGTAGTGATCTTCATTGATACAACATGGAGGCAATTGTTTGTTGTGTTGCTGTGAAACAACAGCAAAAGAGAACAGGAGAACAGGACACCTATTCACTTTAAGGATCTAAAACTATTCCTTTGTGAAAACTTCAGCTTGGCTTCATTGTGCTGCTGAAATGAACCCAAGATCTTGTGTGATATTTCAAATAACAGGAACAATATATTTCTCCATTACTTTACTATGCTTGAAGTACATGTGTTTTGCAGTTAATGTAGTTCCTGGTGTTATGAGAGCAATGAAAACAGAATGCTTGCTTAATGCACTGAACTTTGACAACAGCAGCTGCAACTCAAAATTAAAATCCACTTCTTTGCATTGCTCTAAGTTTTGGGAAAGTGCTGCTATGCACTGTGACTGAGGATAATCTGAAATGAAAAATGCCTGCATGACTGCCCAAAGGACAGATCAAATGACCAAAAGCAAACAGTGATGTGTTAGGCTGTTTGCTGAATACTCAGGTGGAATCAGACAAAACCCATAAGCCTTGGAAGTTTCAAGACAAAAGAGATACTGAATTTTTATCATCTGCTGCAAGGCACTAATCATGGAGGTAAAAGATGCGTTTATACTGGATGACTTGACCCGAAAGACAGACAAGGTAATGAAGGCAATGTGGCCATAAGACATATCCACTGCACTTTTAGTCTAAATTTGTACTTTGGTGGTTTGTTTGGGTTTTGGTTTTTTTCCAGACATCAGCAGGGAATGGAGCATTAGTGATTTTCTCTATGGTCTTGTGATGTTTAACTGAACTTTATAATGACCCAATATGTTTCAGGTTTGTTTATTTGTATATTTTATTCTAGTCTGCCTCTGAAGGAGGACTCATTAGAATACCCTCTGGTAGCCTTCAACCTCAGCTGCTGCTCTGTCTGAGCAACGTAAAGGTCTCTCCAGTGAATTTTTGTAAGTATTTAATACAGGGACAGTGGTAGAAAAATCCATGAGACAAAGGCTGTGCAGACACTATGATCTTTAAAAGGTTATGAATGTTGACTGTTAGAAAAAGTTGCTGGTGTCATACTTGCCTGCTTACAGGGGATGGCACCCATGGTAACCAGGACTCACACCTTGGGTGTGGAGTCTTCCCACTGCCTGTTGTCCACAGAAGAGGCAGGTTTTTATCGTACAGGGGCCCATTCATGGCACAAAGTCCCTCCCATAGGGATAAATGGCAGCTAGGGAAATAATATGCCTCCACTGAGTCTGAAAATTGACATGTAAAGTCAGTCACTTAAAATGAAAGAAAGTGCAAAAGTTTACAGCTGAATTATGTTCCTATGATGGAAAAGATTATTTATTTGGTTAAATAATAAAGTCACATTACTGAATGTGCTTATAATATGTTAATCACAGTAATGTAAATATCTAGCAGACCTTTGTGTGCCATTCACCATTGATTTTCAATGAGAAATAGAAATAGCAGGAATCTATAGGTCTGACTCCACAGGCTTGCTTTCTTTTTTTGCATTTAACTTTCCATGTATTGAAATGCTCTGAATAGGGGTTGAGTTGCTTTGTTGGATATTTATTATTGTTCCATCTTGGTCAAAATGGGAACAGCAATAGCTCTGAAAAATAGATTCAAAGTCGGTCAAAATTCACTGTGCCTTTTCTAAATGGTTATGTATATTCTTCTGGAGTTCTTTTTGATAAGCTCTTCCAGCAAGACACCTCTTGAAAACAAAATAGATATTTGTCTTACTTACACAGAATATCAGTGAAAAACCTTTCATTAATCCAGATTGTCCTATGTGACATTTACATTCTGCTTTTTTTCTAAGAGCCAAAGTCTGCTTCTCTTTCCCATGTTCACAGACATGGTACTCCTTCTTAAGTCAGTGGGGTCATGTACATGATAACTGATAGACAATTAAATATAAAGGTGTCAGAATCTGGCAGTGGAACTTCATTAGCCTTCCAAAGCTTACCTAAGAATATTAATTATCACAGTATGAAATACTATAACACTAAACCCACACATACACCAAGTGAATGATCAGAATGACATCATATTGTGATCAGTTTGCCTGTTTATTTTATTACTGTGCTCATTTGCATGCTCAATATTTTGCCAGATTCTGCCATTCACACTAGTTCTCCCAGTATTTGTGTGAAGAAACAAAAAGCTACTAAGGTTGTCTTTTTATTTTCCTTAATCGGGACACCAACTAAATGTAAATATTTCACTGTACAATAATAGTATAATCTTTCTTTAATTCACCAATCCACTGCATCAAGACCATCTCCCTCCTGTTTTTTTAATTTGTTTATGGAGATAGAATGATATTATAAATCTCAGTTGTAAAATTAGGCAACATTAACCATGTTTGTGGCTGTTCCCTCTTACTTTTATTAATGTACAGAGTGGCATCTCTCAAGAGAATAGCAAAGGGCACAGGAAAAGAACACAAATATGGCTAACTTATACACACACAGAGACAGAGTTTTTATATATATAACCCTTTAAATTTATTTCCAAGATCATCTTTGTCATCACCCCATAATTTAAGTTGCTGAATGATGAAAGAGGGTCAGCATTAGTTAAAAGTGATCGTTGTGTTTGTTCTAATTTTTGATGTGTGGTGCTACAGAGTAATGCAACATGACATAGCTGAGCGGTGAAATAAGTACTCTGAAAATTTAGACTGAGGCACATGCTAAGAACCTGGAAACAGCATAACATGAAGCATCTAAGGCATTTGAAAAGCAAACCAGTGAAGAAAATAATCTGCTCAACCTATTAGGCCTACTTTCCTTTCTTCCTCTGCATACTTCCTACACCTGTGCCTGAAATGCATCTCCTTCTTCACCTGTACTCTTGGACCATCTTATTTATTAAAGTTTCTTGGTGGATTTTCCATTACTGACAGCTGAGCTAACTGAAGTCCACTGATATCTCCACTAACCAGGAAAACAGCTGCAGCCCAGGTCAAGTGAGAGAATGTATTAAGGGTGATTGAATGGCTTGTAGCCCTGTGCATGGCACAGTGCTCTGCAGCATGGCAGAAAGGTCTTATCTACATGCTTCAGGTGCTGCCAAGCATGGCAGAAAGGTCTTATCTACATGCTTCAGGTGCTGCCAAGCTATTTGAATAGCAGCTAAGAGCACTCCATCTTCCTGTGTTATTTCCTAAATAAACCATGAGTGTAATAGTGACAGGTTCACCACAGTCATGACTATCAGCAAGGTAGTCAGAAATTTTCTCTTTTTTTTTTCATAAAAAGTTATAAATTCACCCAACAAAAATGGGAAATAACACTTATAATAAAATTCCCAATACAGAAAGGAGATAAACAATGAAAGCATTTTAAAAATGATGAAGGATTCCAATTCATTATCCTTTACAGAACTGCTTACAGAAGGTTGCAAAATTATCACAGAAGGATAATTATCACAGAAGGATAATTAATTTTTCAAGGATTTGGTTTTATTTTTATTTTTTCACTTTCCTAACATTTGGGGATGGGTAAAAAATGCACAGTCTAAAACATTTTCAGAGTCTCTGTTTGGCTCCATAATTAAGCTTCTGACAAGAGGCTGCCTACATTTTTTTTTAATGAGAAAACATTAAAGGGGTTACTCCCAACATATTACCCAACATATTCCAAGTGTTCACGAGAATGATTAAAATAAAATGCTTCTAACAGCATGTGCTGAACTGAAGTGGGAGACAGACATGTTTCTGTTGCTGGGCAGCATCACTCATCAGAGAAAGATGGGGCTGCCCCTCATGGAACAAAATTCTGCCTGAGCTTGGCACAGTAGACTATGGAAGGTTGCTTCACCTGGTGGTGCAGCCTCCCCCAGAAGAACAGGGACAAGAAGAAATCTAGGGAAGCAGCTATCTCTTGTATTGCTCCTAGGCCTCCTCTGAGTCCTGCTGCCTAGGTCTGAACCATCCAGTCCTAGCTTGCCTGAGCATCACGAGCCTTGCAACTGACCTGGGACTGAAGCATCTTATGCTTACAGTGGGAAACAACAGGTACACCCGTGAAAACCAGGTGCTTTGAAACAGACAAAAGTAGTCCTTATGGAGTTTCTGAGTCAGCTAATACTACTCACTGGATTCCAGAGAATACTAAATAACAGTTTTGTGTGTCAGAAAGAGACCACAGGAAACTTGGGTTTTTTTTACTACAGAAAAACATGCGAGAGATTGTGCTCTTGTTCAGTAGTTCATTTTCGGAAGGTTATTTAGTTGCTTGTTTTACTCAAAGTAAAACAGTCAGCTTATTTTTCATAAGAGAAAATAGATTAGAGAGCCTGAGATGCTGTCTTTTCTTTCTTCAAAATGGCCTCAAGCAGGCTTTCCAATACTTCAACTGGCCTGGGCAGCTTCCCTCAGCTATTTGTCTAACATCTGTCTTCTTGGGAGGTATAACATAGAGAGAAATCAAATCAAAATTTACTGCAAGATTAAAGACACTGGAGATCAGAGGAAGTTGCAAGAAACTACTGTGCATTAGATTAATGCTTAGACCAATGCTGATTTGAATTCCACTCAGCTTCATGGATTATAGGGGAACAATAATCAAGTTGAAACAAAGCTCTTTTGTCTTAGAAGCAATTACACTTGGCTGGAACTTGCTCCATCACTGTCTGTACTAATCAGTCACTTCACAGTTTGCCTGGTACCCTGGGCTACTCCCTACACATAGCCCCTCCTTCCCATCTTGTTTCAACTTCCCAACTTCTTAGGATGGTAGGAGAGAACTTATATAGAACATATCACTAGATCAAGTGCAGAAACTTAGGAAATATAAGGCTAAATCTGAGCACAATGCAAGATTTATTTTGTGAACTTGGTAGCTTGTCCATGTACTTTGTAGGTAGACTTCTCTCTGCCTTTTCATCAACAAAGGCAATGAACTTCAGCTCTGCTTCCTTCCTTTTTTCTCTTCTTATTGCACAACGAATTAAAACTGACTCAAGGCTAGTGGTGAGAGCATAGTCTTTAACTACTGCACTACTTGTACAGTATTTTGCTAACTCCTTTGGTAATAGAGCTGGTAGAAAGGAGAATGAGAGGCAGGAGGCCACTCTCCTTGCTTTTTCACTACTTTCAAAGTTTTTAATATTTTCACATAACTACAGAGTGAACAAAAAATGAAAAGTAAAATAACTTTTGAAATGTGAAAATTCAATATTAGAAATGTGATGACAAGACACAAACGTAGCTGTTTGAAATGGCTTGCTGAACAGAAAACATCAGGCTGTTGTATAGTTCCTGCACAGGAAGGATGAAGAAAGCAAAAGGAGCAGGCAGTGGGGAGACAGAGCAGCAGATAATCTGAGATTCATTTAATTGAAAATTTAATGCAGCTTCATTCTTTATATATATTTTTTATCAATACTATGGACTGAAAAAGAGAAGGTTTCTACGAAACATGGGGCTTCCAGCTTGCTCAAGAACATCACAAAAGCCCTTATTCAGTTTCATCAAAGCCAAGAGAAACATGTATTTTTTAGTTAAGTATTCAGCTCTTTGAAGCAGAAACTCACTCTTTTATGTGTCCCTACTCTGTCCAGTGCAGTAGGTTTCCTGTCTCAGCAGGGGCTTCTGCTATTGTAATAAAATTAATTAATCATAATTTTTAATGACCTCTTTAATATTTTCAATATCATCCGTGATGAAAAAAATGTATGCAGGATGAAAGGATATGAAAGTTTCATTTAAAATATGGTAAAGAGACCTTATTCCTGTAACAAAATCTAATTCTAAAGCTGATAAAAATGCTGTTCATACTAAGCAGATAAAGAAGGAGTATTAACAGTATAACAAAACAGAAATCTAGACTTTACATCTATTCATAGGATAAAAATGAAATGTAAGATGGGTGAGAGATGTGCTAGCATGTAGAGATGCTATTTATGGCTTTAAGAAGACAGAGATGTACTATCATCTTGCTCCATCCACATGAAAATGAAAGGCTGCTGAGGTACAGGTGTAAATATTCCTGATGTGATACCTTCCCACTCTTGCAAAGAAGCACTTGATATTGACTTCTCCCAACTAAGAACCTCTGAGGTAGACATTGAAATGAAAGGGCCAATTCACATCTCTAACTGGCACTGGCTCAGTTTACAAACGTGGGTAGATGCTGTTGCATCAGTCTGTACTTCAATAAATGGCTTATTTTTCACAGGAGTACAAAGTAAAAATAAGATTCAATTGTACACGTTGGCAGCTTGGGTGAAGTGCCAGTATATCATAACCATGTGTACCAACCTAGCCACTTTCCTTTGTAAAATACAACTATTGTAAATTGTTCCAGACCCTGGCAAACCTATCCAAGGCATACATATGCCTCTCTGTAAATATGCATATACAGTATGGTTTTCTTACTGATTCTGGTTAAAAGCCTTAATCTGAACAATCCTTTTCCCTTGGCTAGTGCAGATTTGTGTCTGAGGTAGTTTTTCTAGTCTGCTTTTAAAGCCAGTGAAGAGCATAAGTGTTTCAGAAGGGGGCTATCTCTCCTACAGGAGGCATGTGAAGTTTGAGCTCTTCCCATCTCTCTCCTTTAACTATGCTCCACTCTAGACATGAACAGTTAACTGAGACATCTTAAACTTGGTTGTATTAAATGCTTGATATTTGGATCTTTAACATGTTTTGAGTTCAATATTTGTATAACTCCATATCACGGAGCCACAAACTGATCTAAAATATCAACCACTTCCCTGGGGAGGTTATTCCAATGGCTGATTGTTCTCATTATGCAATATTTTTCTTTCATGTTCAATTGGCATCTCCCTAGGAGTAACTTGGACCCATTACCTGTGATCTTTTCCAAATGGTAAGTATCACTGGGAAGCTAAGTGCAAGACATAACTCAGCCATATAATGTATATTATTCCTATGACACAGCTAAACCAAAAGATTTTAAACAAGGAGAGACCAGTGGATCAGATTCTCTGACCTCGTTTAATATTTTTTTTCTTTCGGAGAGCCCATTATCTCATATTTAGATTAGTAATTTCTTCACAAACCATCCAGTTCTTGATTTGACTATTTTAACAGGAATTTACATTCTTATAGCTGTCTATGCCACTCAAATTTTTTTATAAACACATAATATGAGATGTAACAAAGCACAGGTGGTATTTTTAACCATGAATATTTATTTGCATGAATACTTCAGTTTACTTCTACTGTGCTCACACTTCTTGTGCACTATTTTTAAGTAGGTGAATAAAAAGCATCATGAACAAGTATTAGGGATAACTCAGAGAGAGATTTTTGAACAATTACCTGAATGTAGCAGAAAGATCATTCTGGAGATTTTTAGATGGACAGAGAAGAGACAGTTACCTGACCTGTTTGAATTTTTACAAATGAAACAAGCACTCATCCAAAAATTATTAATGGAAATTACTTAACTGATAGTTAGAATAACTATATTACATTCAGGATAAACTCAAACTTATTATAACTGAGCAGCAATGAAAATAAGTTATAAACTGGATTTCAAAAAATTATTCCTGACAAGAATTGGGTAATGACTAATCCTGTAAATAAGCATAGCAGGTAATAAGCAAGCTCTCACTGAAACTAAAACCTTCAGCCTGCTCAAACTGTAACTCAGATAAAAGCCCAGCAGTCCTAGCCATCTAGGCCAGGCAAAAATGTTAATTACGTTTATTATTTAAGGAAAGGGATAGTAAAGTGATGAGTGCATCTTGTGGCAGGTATCTGCAGCCTTACAGGCGGAATCAATGTGTCCTACAGCTGTTTGGCACGGAGTCTTTTTACTTTAGCAAAGGTACAACTTTGTTTCCACAATGTATGTGAGCAGTCTGGAAAAAGTGTGTTGGGGAAGCAGTCATTGCAAGTCATATTGTTCTTCTGGTACCTAAATATTTTATTTTCATCCTTAACTAAAATATATATGTGATGAGAAAGATAAAGAAAACTCTTTAAAAGCCTGTCTCTTCTTTTTAGACAAGCAAGCCCTGACTTACAACATATAGGAGAAGATAATCAGCACTTCCCAAGATGGTACTTCTGTAAAATGACATCTTTTTAACATAATTTTTATTCTGGTTTTCAGCAAAATCAAGATTTGCACTGTCTGTTCATGTGTGTCTGTTCCAGTCTGTTCACTAATAAATTTTGGCATTATTTGGGCAAATTCAAAATCAACAGTAATAACTTTAAAATATATTCAGTCCCTAAAAATGTTAGTTAGCAACTGTTTCAGAGACAATTACTTTCTGAATGAAAGTCAGTTACAACTCCTGCAAAAGTCACGAACCAGACAGTAAGTCTCATAGTATTCATCTAGCAGCCAATGGGCATGTAATATATAAGAAGAAAGGGAAGAAGACAATTAAGAATTAGAAGAGTATTAGGTATGAGCTCATAGGAAATCATATTCCACTAGATTATAGATTATTTTGTTTCTTTAAAAATTTCTTGTATGAGTCTTCCAATTCTTTTAAATCCATTTTTAAGTATTACATGACTTATTTTTTCTTGCTCTGGACTGCTGTTTGCAAAAGTTCCCACCGAATACACTTCTACAGCACTGTAAATACATTTTATTATGTCTTCTTCCAGCTATATAGTGGCCTGCTGTCTTCAGTAATGAAAAGACAGAAACTTCACCATGAAAAGACAGACACTTCACCAGCTGAAGTTTGGTGGAAGGAGAAAGAAAGATAAAAAAGCAGAAAAAAAGTGGGTCAGAAGCTGACAATGACTGCACCTTCAGGAACAGTGCAGAGCAAGAGGAGGTCTCCTGAGTTCCAGCTCCTACAGCAGTCTGCTAGTCTTGCCACACATTGTCCGTACTTCCTACAATTATGAAGCAGTCTTCAGTCCTCTTCTGTAATCTCATGGTTAGTTTTCCTGTTATTCCTTTAAATAATTATATATTTTTCCTCCAAAGATGGACACATTTCATTAAAAAAGAAGCAAAATTACTGAATCTACCCTCTCTTGCTTTAACTTCATCAACACCTTGACTTCTCTGGACCTCTTCCCCAGTCAGAGCAAGAGGGAGGTAAGGGCCCACAATCAGAATGAAAGCCTGTCTTATTTCTTCTTCCTTTTTCTAATCTAAATTTTATTTTTGTAATTCTTACTGTTCCTCATGTTATTTTAAGATGACAGCATCCTCTTGCCTCATATGCTGCAGAACTAAAACTATTTTCAGAAGCAGTGGATTCAAAGAATGAGAAGTAATAGCTATAAAACTTTTCCAGTAGGTTTACTTGATCTGTACAATATTTCGAGACACATTTTATTATGGACTTACTGGACTGTCTCACTTACCTTGAGTATCACACACTAGCTATTTATTTTCCTGATGAGAAAACCAACAGCACCATTCCCACCCCTCACCCCGAGATGTGTATCCTTCTAGACTGTGATCCTCTCAATTCAAAAGTGTTGCCTGAGTAAATGCTATTGAATCCTGTATCTATAATGTTAAAGCCTACCATATGTACTTTCTATACAGAACATGGCCCTTTTCTCACTTCTTTCACAAAAGCTTGCTGAGAATGAATGTCTGGAAGGGCCATGATATCTCCCTTAGTCCGGACTGTGTTCCCCTTCATTTAGACTATGGAAAGATGAGAAAGCCACAGCTGATAAAGGACAGAGAGAAAATGTGTTGCAGAATACAGTGACAATATGACAATGTGAGAGAAAAGATGTGTTGCTGGCAACCCTTTAACAGCCCCAAGAAATCTGTATCTACCACTATTGCGTTAGATTATAAAAATGTATTCACAATGTGTTTTAGTAACTGTCGCAAACCATGGCCATGCAAAATTAAAAACAACTAGTGATTGTTTCCCCAGGGAAGGTACTACACCTGAATACTTCATGGCCCTCACCTTCCCCAGGCACCCTCTCAAAGCCCCAAGATAGCTGGAGATGCCACCTTTTTTTTTACACCAAACAATTGTAGTCATAATGAGCTTTATAAGCTCTAGAAAAACCCAAAATCCAAAACTGAAAGTATCTGGTGATAGCTCCCCCAGGAAAAGTGCTAGACCTGAATTATCTTGGTGACCATAACCTTCCTCTCACAGCCCTTTCACAGGCCCAAGAAATCTGAAACTACCACCTCTGCATTATGCTGGAATGATGTACTCACAAAGTTTTTTATTTGTTATCGCAAAGCATGGATGTGAAGAGGGTCCCTACGGGGAGCTGGCTAACTAATGACAATCACACCAATATGGCTACATATCATTCTTGTTTATTCTCCTACGCAGTTCGCTTATATAGTCTTCTAAGCTGTACATGGATACACCTTTCCCTGGCATCCAATTCACAGCCCCAAAAATCTGGACCATCCAACTCTTCAATAGGCCGTAAAGCACGCTATCCTCAAAAAGTACTTTATTAGCACTAGTAAAAATTGGACACAAAAAAAATGAAAAGGTCTATTGATTCCTCAACAATGAAAGCTGCTAGACCTGAATTCTCTTGATGGCCTTCACCTATACCTGACAGCCCATTCAGAGCACTAAGAATATGGACCTGCCAATTTTTCTTTAGTCAATAATGTATGCTGATCTAAATAAAGTAGTTTATTATGTCTAGAAAAAAGCGGACACTAAAACTTGAAAATATCTAGTGTCTGTTCCCCCCGGAAAACTTCTAGACCTGAATTCTCCTTCTACCCCCTCAACTACACTTGGCAGCCAATTCACAGCCACAAGAAATCTGGACTTGCAACATTTGCTTTAGGCAAAAATACATACTGTTCTTGAAAAATGCTTTATTATATTTAGCAGAGAGCATGCACAAAAAAAAATAAAACATCTGGTTATTACTCACCCAGGAAAATACCTAGTCCCAAAATCTACTGCTAGCCCTTATCTACCCCTGGAAGCCCATTCACAGCTCCAAGAAATCCAGACCTGCCACATTTGCTTTAGTCCTCAAAACATGCTGTTCTTAAAAAAATTGCTTATATCGATGGATAAAAGTGCACAACAGAAATTGAAAACGTCTAGGGATTGTTCCCTAGGGAAGCTGCTAACCCTGAATTCTCATGCTCACCCTCACCTAACCTTGGCAGTCCATTCAAAGCCCCAAGAAACCTGGTCCTGCCACTTTTGATTTGGTCTATATAAGAGTTTCTTCTCAAAACTTGCTTTATTAGGTCCAAGAAAGAGCCAACACTAAAAATCAAAAATGTCTAGGGATTGATCCCCCATGAAAGCTGCTAGTCCTGAATTCTCTTGCTGCCCCTCACCTCCCTGTTGCAACATTTTTCACAGCCCCAGTAATTCTGTATCTGATACCTTTGTTTTAGGCTACTAAACATGTTATTCGAAAAACATGGTTTATTAGCTCTAGAAACACTCTGACACTAAGAGTTGAATATTTCTAGAGATTCCTAGAGAGAGCTGTTTGCTCCAAATTCCCTTGCTGCCCCTCACCTCACCATTGCAGCCCATTCACATCCCCTGTAAAACTTTATCTGCCACCATTGCTGTAGGCTACAAAATAGGCTGTTCAGAAAATGTGGTTTATTTGCTCTAGCTAAGAGCTGACACAAAAAAAATTGAAAATGTCTAGGCATTGGTCTCCAAGGAATGTTGCTACCCCTGAAATCTGGACCCACCACCCTTGCCTTAGGGTACAAAACAGGTTGGCCTTAAAGATTGCTTTATTAGATTATACAAAGACAAAAAATTAGATATTGAAATCATGTACAGATTGCTCACCCAAGAAATCTGCCAGCCCTCAATTCTGTTGCAAGCCTACACCTCCCCCTTCACAGTACCATGTAATCTGGACCTGTCACCTTTGCTTTAGGCTACAATAGAGGTTGTTCTCAAAAAGTACTTTATTAACTCCTGCTAATAGACAATACTAAAAATTGAAAACATCTAGGGATTGCTCCTCCAGGAAAGTGGCTACCCCTAAATTCACTTGCTTACCCTCACCTACCCCAGGCAGTCCTTTGACAGTCCCGAGAAATTGGGAACTGCAACTTATGCTTTTGGCTATAAAACAGCTTGTTCTGGAAAAGTGCTTTTGTAGCCCTAGCTAAGATCCAACACTAACAATTGCAAATGGATAGGGATTGCTACGGAAAGCTGCTAGCCATGAATCCACTTCCTGGCCCTCACCTACCCCAGCAACCCATTCAAAGCCATAATATATCTGGACCCACCATCTTTGCTTTAGGCTACAAAACATGTTGTTATTTAAAAGTACTTTATTTGCTACTGCATTGATCCGAAAAGAAAAGTTTAAACCCTGTAGGGGTTGCTAGTTCACGAAACTGTTAACCTTGAATTCTCTTGATGGTCCTCACTTACCCTCTGCAGTCCATTCACAGCCCTGAGAGATCAGGAACTGCCACCTTTGCTTTAGGCTACAAAAGGGGTTGTTATGTAAAAGTGCTTTTTCAGTTCTAGCAAAGAACTGACAGTAACAATAGGAAATTTAGCTGGGTCTCTTTAGCCTGGAGAAGAGGAGACTGAAGGGTGACATCATTAATGTTCATAAATATGTAAAAGGAGAATGTCAGGAGTATGGGGCCAGGCTCTTCTCAGTCATATCCAATGATAGGACAAAGGGCAATGGGTGCAAAGTGGAGCGTAGGAGTTTCCAAAGAAACTTAAGGAAATATTTTTCATGGTGAGGGTGACAGAGAAGTGGAACAGGCTGCCCAGAGGGATTGTGGAGTCTCCTTCTCCAGAGACATTTAAAACCAGCCTGGATGCGTTCCTGTGTGACCTATTCTAGGTGGTCCTGCTCTGGCAGGGGGGTTGGACTAGATGATCTTTCAAGGTCCCTTCCAACCCTTAACCTTCTGTGATTCCTTGATAGGCATCAGTCCCACAGGAAACAATATTGCCTTGAATTCTCTTGCTGGTCCTCACCTACTCCTAGCAGCTCATTCACAGTCCCAAGAAATCTGAACCTGCCTCCTTTCCTTAAGGCTACAAAACTAGTTGCCCTCAAAAAAAGTGCTTTATTATCTCTAGTAAATAGCTGAAACTAATAATTAAAAATGTCTAGGGATTGATCACCCAGTAAACCTGCTAACCCTCAGTTCTGTTACTGTCCTACTACTATACCTTCCAGCACATTCATAGCCCCAAAAAATCTGGACCTGCCTCTTCTTATTTAGCTTCCATAACAGGTAGTACACAAAATGTGCTTTATTAGCTGTAGCAAAGAACCAACAGTAAAAATTGAATATGTCTAAGTTTTATTACCCCAGGAATGCTGATAGCTATGAATTCTCTTGCTGGCCCTCACCTACCCCTGGAAACCCAATCAGAGCCACAAGAAACTGGAAACTGCCACCTTTTCTTTAACTTCAGAACAAGTTCTCAAAATGTGCTTTCTAAACTCTATCAAAGAGTCAACAGTAAAAATTTAAATGTCTAGGGACTGCTACTATTTGAAAGCTGCTGGCCTTGAATTCTCTTGCTGGCCTTCACCTGCCTCTGACAACTCGTTCAGAGACAAAAAATCCGGACCTGCCGCATTTGCTTTAGGCTACAAAAAATGTTGTTCTGAAAATGTGCTTTATTAGGTACTGCATAAAGCCGAAAATAAAAATTGAAAAAGTCTAGGGATTACTACTTCAGGAAACTCTAAGCCCTGAATTGCTGGCCTTCAACTACCCCTTCCATCCTTTTCACACCTCTATGAAATCTGAACCTGCCACCTTTGCTTTAGGCTACAACTCAGTCTCTTCTGAAAAAATGCTTTATTAGTTCGAGCTAAAGAAGAACACTAAAAATTAATTTTTTCTAGGGACTGATCCCCCAGGAAAGTGGCTAGCCCAGGAATTCTCTAGATGGCCCTCGCGTACTGCTGGAAGCCCATTTGCAGCACCAAGAAATCTGGACCTGCCACCTAAGGTTTAGGCTACAGAAGATATTATTCTGAAAGTCTGCCTTTTTTTCAAAGATCTGACACTCAAAACTGAAAACGTCCAGGGACTGCTCCCCAAGGAAAGCTGCTAGCCATGAATTCTCATGCTCACCCTCACCTACCCCTGGAAGCCCATTTACAGGCCCAAGTATGGACCTGCCACCTAAGGTATAGGCTAGAGTGAGGTTGTTCTGAAAACTTACTTTTTTTTTTTCAAAGAGCCAACAGTAAAAATTGAAAACAACAAGGGTTTTTTCCCCAATGAAAGCTGCTAGCTACTGCCATTTTCCACTAGACTACAAACCAAGTTGTTTCCCAAAAGTCCTTTATTGGCTCTATCAAAGAGCCAATAGTAAAAATTGAAACAAGTAGGGATTGCTACGCCAGGAAAACTGCTAAGCCTGAATTTTTTTGCTGGCCCTCACCTACTTCTGGTAACCCATTCAGAGCCTCAAGAAATCTGGACCTGCCACCTTTGGTTTAGTCTAGAACAGAGGCTGTTCTCAAAAAGTGCTTTATTAGCTCTAGCAAAAAGCCAACACTTAAAGTTGAATATGTCTAGGGACTGCTACTACCGGAATGCTGCTACCCCTGATTTTTCTTGCTGATCATCACCTACCCTTGGCAGCCCATTCACATCCCCAGGAAATCTCAATCTCCTGCCTTTACTTTAGTGTACAGCACAGGTTATTTTCAAAAAGTACTTTATTAGATCGATCAAAGAGGCGACACTAAAAATTGGAAAATTCTAGAGATTGCTTCCCCACAAGAGCTGTTAGCCTGAATTACCTTGCTGCCCATGAACTCCCCATTGCAGCTCAATCACAGGCCCAAGAAGTATGGACCGCACGTATTTCCTTTAATCTACAAAACACAGTTTTCTGAAAATTTACTTTATTTGGTCTGACGTGCAGAATCAAATTCTACAACCCGAGAGAGGTAATAAAGTAGGCATGTTTATTACAACGCTGGGCTCAAGGGGGATCACTCCTCCGAAGTTGTGTACTATTCTTCAAAGCAAGCAATTATTTTTAATGAGAAATATATATATTCATTGGCAAAGGAGGGGTTATTACAATTAATTCCAGGAATAGGTGTGGTTATTATAATTATTTCTGGGAACTCATTATCATAAGTCTCCTCCCATTGAAGCCTGTGCACTGCTGACTGGTGGTCATGGGCCGGGGTCTTCTGGAGGAAGGCCCCCAGTGTGTTTTTGCCTTTGTCTCAGAATGCAAGGCTCTGCTGAGCTGGCAACCACAGAACTGGCATGATCTGTCCTCTCTCTGGAGACTCCTCTCTGTTCCCACTTAGCTCAGTTACTCCCTCTTATCTATACAAACCAAGGTTACTCAAAGCAGTCTATCAGGGTTAGTTTCTTCTATTCAAAATTAAAAGACTACAACCCGACATTTATGTCTCACCATCTCTTTGCTATAAATACTAAAACACTTTTGAGAACATCTTGGTTTGTAACCTAAAGATAAGATTGCAGGTCTTGATTACCTAGGGCTTTAAATGAGCTGCAGGGGTAGGTGAAGGTTAGCAAGAGAAGTCAGAGCTAGAACCTTTCATGCAGGAGCAATCCTTACATGTTTTCAGTTTTACTGTTGGCTCTTTTCCAGACCTAATAAAGAACTTTTTGACAATAACCTGCCTTGTAGACTAATGCAGAGAAGGTAGATACAGATTTCTTAGGGCTGGGAATAGGCTGATAGGGGTAGGAAAAGCCCAGCAATTAAACTTATGGCTAGCAGCTTTCCTGGATGAGCAAATGCTGGGTCTTCGCAAGAGATAGTAAAACACTTTTTGAGAACAACCTGCTTTGTCAGTTAAATAAAAGGAGATATGTGGGATCTTGGCTGGAAGAAAACAGACACTGTTATCAGGAACCATCCTTGAACCATGGAAAGAGTGTGAAGGAAGAAGAATGGAGAAAAGGCAATTAAGCAAGAAGATAAAACAGAGCAAAGTAAAGAAAAACAGGATGTGGGGGGTACTGGGTGAGTTAGAAGACAGCCAATCATGTAGTATATTTAGGTGTGTAAACAGCTCGTGAGTAATCACATTTATCCAATCATTATCATCGTTGGTGTGGATGATCAGTGAAGCTTCCTCTATATAATCAAAGGATGCACCAATAATAAAGGTTTTTGCTCTATAACTCCTGTGGAGTTGCCAAAGTCCCTTCTCCCCCCTCAAATGGTGACCCCAACGTGATCACCAGGAAGAGAGAGCAGAAGACGCCATGGGGGAAGACTGGCTGGAAAAACTGCTGTCAGCTGGACTGAAACAGGGGAGTCAAGGAAGCAACTTGAGCAGAAGCAGAAGTTGCAGCAGAGAAAAAGCACCTAGCCAGGTGAGCAAACAGTGGCAGCATGGGCCACGGAACACATCCACTGAAGAGAGTGAGATAAGAGTGAGATAGTCAGGCTCCTGCTGCATATACTCTCTAAGAGAGGAATGAAATACAATGAAATCTCCATATGGAGATTGTAACAGTGGTGCCATAATCAAGAGTATCCTCCTGACGCGGCAACAACGTTTCACCCAGAAACCCGGGAAGGAATAGGAGAAAAGCTGTGGGACGCAATTACTCACAGTGATAACCATGCCTCAGAGATGGCTAACACCTGGAAATTGATCCTTTCCACTGTAAAAGATTTAAAAGCTGAACAGAAAGTAGCCCTGGGTGCTGAAGCATCGATACAACCGATACCCTCAGCACCCCCCCTTCACGGCACTGGTGCTGAATCCCTTAAGGAAGAACAGGAAGGGGGAGAGAGCTCAAATGAATGTCCACAATGCACTCTGACCTGGCCTTGTCATTTATGCCATGAACTTGATTAGGGCAGAAAAGGAGGAACAGCCCTTCATCAAAATCCCCTCATCAGGGTTGACTGCCACCGTCACCTTTGCCTCCACCCCCATCTTCGACTCCCCCAGCTGCCTTAAACCTTCTGCTGCAGGATGACAGCAATGATGAGTGGTCAGACTCCCCAGAGGAAATGTTGGGGGCATGGCAGAAGACGAAGCCAGAGAAATATGAGGGTTTTCATCCAAAGAATAGGTGGAAACAAATGTATGAAGGAGAGTTGAGGGAGGGGATTTCCATCCTGGAAGCATTCCCACTTACCATTATGCAGGGGCAGCTGCATCACTGGGCTCCCTTTCATTGGTCTATGGTTAAGGAAGTCTGTAAGTCAGTATAGTAGTACGGACTCCAGGAGCCTTTTACTCAGGTGTTGCTAGATAACATTCATGGGGCGTAGCTTCTAACCCCCTATGACTGTGTGCTAACAGTGGATATGATATTGACCCCCACTCAGAGATTGTTATGGAAGGATAGATGTCACAAGCTCTGTGCTGCAGAGCATTGAAAAACTTAGAGCGTCCACAGGGTGATCCCCTGTGCATATTGCTTTTGAACAGATACAGGGCAGGGGCAGTTTCTTAACGTACAGCTGTAAGCAAGGCTGGTGATGGACACGCTGCAGCTGGTAGGGAGGCTAGTGTTAAAAGCCCTAATGACCATCACAGAGGAAGGAAAGGTCTAGCCCTCCTACACTCAAATTAAGCAGGGGAATCAGGAGCCGTATATGCAGTTTTTAGACCGGCTGCAAGATGTCCTGAATAAACATTTTACTAACGAGGATGCCAAATTGGCAATATTAATGAATCTTGCAGTCTAGAATGCGAATAAGGACTGTAAGAGGATATTATTTGCTCTGCCAAGAGAAGCATCTCTGGTGGACATGGTAGAGGCCTGTAACTGGGTGGAATCTACCACTCACCAGATGGGAGCTCTAGTGGAAGACTTTGCTGCAGCCCTACATCCAGCATTAGGGGAAAAAGAGAAAACATGCTTTAGTTGTGGCAAGCCTGGCCACCGCAAAGCACAATGCCAGAGCCAGAAGAAACGTTCAGGGAGGGAAGAAAGGGCCCAGGGAGAGCAAAAATTTTGCACTCGCTGCCAGAAGCCAGGGCATTGTGCTAATATGTGCCACTCGAAGTATCATCACAAGGGAATCTTTTTGGGAAATGGCCAGCTGAGCATGCCACCACCTCACGCTAAGACACAAATAAAGATGAGCACTCAGGCAGCTTGGCAAGTGTCTGCACCAGCACCACAGGAAGTGCCAGAGTGGATGTGGAAACAACCACAGAAATCGCACTCTGGGATTCCATGGTTCAGTCTGGGCCTGTAAACCTTCCTGGACGTTTGGGGTATGGACTGAGTGTGTTTTTATTAGGCAGGTCATCTACAACAAAGAAGGAATTGTTTGTCTTAGCAGGCATAATAGATGCAGACTTTACAGGGCAAGTTAAGGTAATGGTGTGGACACAGTCTCCACCAGTGAACATCCCTGCAGCGAGGCAAATAGTTCAACTAGTGCCTTTTAGAACACAAGGATCAAATGGCATGCAATGAGTGCAGGGGTAAGGTGGGTTTGGATCAAATGGCCAGCCTGAGTTTTTTCTCACTTAGGACATTGGCTGACAGAGACCTACAATGAAAATGACATTTATACACCCATAAGGACAGCCAAAAAACTGGACCCATGACGTCCTGGTGGACACCCGTGCAGACATCACGGTAATTGCTCAACATGTGTGACTGGTGTCATGGCCTTTAGTCAGCCCTGCTCATGATCTGATGGGGGTGGGGGGAGTTTCAACTACACAACAAAGTAAAAAGAAAGATGGGTCTACGTGCTCTGTGAGACCTTATGTAGCACCCATTCCTACCAGCCTACTTGACAGAGATGTATTGAGTCAAATGAATTGTGCCCTTTCCAGCTATACTCAGGGTCTTCTGAAGTGGCCATTGAAGAGTGACTGATACTCAAATTGAAGTGGAAAACAGACAGTCTGGTATGGATTGATCAATTGCCGCTTACAGCAGAAAAGGTCGCAAAATTGCAAGAACTGGTCATGGAACAACTGGAAAAAGGGCACATTAAGCCCACCACGAGTCCATGGAATACATCCATATTTGTTATTCCTAACAAAAGTGGCAAGTGGTGCTTGCTGCATGATTTACAAAAGGTAAATGAAGTGATTGAGGAGATGGGGGCTCTACAGCCAGGACTCCCATCTCCTAGCATAATCCCTCAGAATTGGAAAATATTGACCAAACCTTAAGGATTGCTTTTTTACCATTCCACTCAATGAGCAGGACGCAGAATGTTTTGCCTTTTTGGCTCACAGAATTAACAAAGCAAAGCCAATGCAAAGGTATCATTGGGTAGTGTTGCCTCAGGGCATGAAAAACTCACCCACCATGTGCCAACTTATGTGAACCGGGCATTGGAACCACTTAGAAAACAGTAATCTCAGTATATCATATATCATTATATGGATGATATTCTGGTCACTGGTCAGCATCTTGACAAGGAACAGATGATGCAGACTTTGACAAAGACGCTGCAGTGTGGTGGCCTCCAGGTTGCCCCAGAAAAGATACAAACAGGGGAACCTTTGAGTTACTTGGGATGGGAAATTACAAAGACAGTGATAAGGCCACAGAAAATAAAAATCAGATTAGAAATCACTACCCTTAATGATGTCCAAAAGTTGGTAGAAAATATTAATTGGATAGGAAACATGTGTGGAATTACCAGTCATGAACTTGAGCCTTTACTGGTATTACTAAAAGGCAAGGGAGACTTAAACTCACCTCATAGTCTCACTCTTGAGGCACAGCAAGCTCTGGAGCACATTCAAGCAAACTACCTAGAGTGTATGGGGACAGAGGAACAGTAGAGAGAGACATTCTTTTAGCAGTTATTAGTCATGACCATCATCCCTGTGCAGTAATCATGCAGTCGCTTGACGATGAACCAGAGCCTCTAAGAATTTTAGAACAGGGATTTTTATCCTTCCAGCCTAGGAAAACCATTAGCTCAAGAGTTGAAAGCTTTTCCTCACTTATCATGAGAGGCCGGGAAAGAATAATTGAGATAGTGGGGGAAGAACCAGCAATCATTTTGGTTCCATTGCAGCAAGATTATCTAGAGTGGGCCATACAACATTCAACCCCATTACCGACAGCCCTACAAGGCTATGGAGGGATTATTAAGAATCACTGTCCACCACATCGAACATGTACGGTTTTGAATAATGTGGGAATAAAAAAAAGCACCAATGTGCACTCACACCTGTGACAGGGCTCACAGTATTTACTGATGGGGGAGGTAAAACTGGGAAAGCCACAGGAGTATGGTGAGAGAGGGGTCAATGGGTAAATCATACTGTCTTAACAGAAGGATCGGTACAATGAGTAGAATTGCAAGAGATAACTGAGACCTTTAAGTTATGGGATGAGGTGCCTATTAACATTGTATTGGATTCACTATAAGTAATGGGCGTAGTTCAGAGAATGGAACATGCTATCTTGAGACATTGTCAGCAAGAACAATTATATCAGCAGTTTAGAATGTTACAGTACCTATTGCAGAAGAGACAGCATCCTTATATCACCTATATAAGAAGACACACTAATCTGTCTGGAGAGTTAGCTGCTGGTAATGGCGAAGCCAATCGACTAGTGGCCCCCGCATGAACAGGGCCTGTTCCTGACAGATTAAGTCAAGCAAAAAGGTCACATGAATTTTTTAATCAATCAGGTAAGGTGTTGGCCCCGCAGTTCGATTTTGCTTTAGCTCATGCAAAAACTATAATTCAAACCTGTCTAGAATGTCAAAGCATTGGAATGGCCATACTAAGTGCTGTGAATCAAAGGGGGCTGTATTCTTTACAGTTATGGCAAATGGATGTCACTCATGTATCAGACTTCAGAAAACTCAAATATGTCCACATATCAGTAGACTATTTTTCAGAAGCCATATGGGCGACAGCACAAACAGGAGAAATAGGTCGACATGTAAAAAGACATCTACGGTTGGCATTTGCAGCCTTAGGTGTCCCCCAAAAGATGAAAATGGATAATGGCCCGTGCTATATCACAAAACCCACTGATGAGTTCTTACAAGCATGGGGAATTTCCCACGTTGCAGGTATTCCACATTAGCCCATGGGACAAACCATAGCTGAATGGACAAACCAAACATTGAAAAGACAGTTAAAAAAAGAAAAAGGAGGAGAGCCCCAGGCTACACCACAAAAGAGATTACAGAAAGCAGTTTATGTTCCAAACTTTTTTAGGCTTATTGAGGGAGAATCGGTTCCACCAGTAGTTAAACACATGCAAGGTATGTCAGAGGAACTGATGACCACTGTCAAGGAAGTATTAGTCCATGTTCAAAACATTGACATGGGTCAATGGGAAGAGCCCCATCAATTAATAACGTGGGGATGAGATTATGCTTGTGTCATTACAAGTACTGAAACACAATGTGTCCCAGCAAAATGGGTAAAGCCATATGTGGCATAACCGGATGGTTTAAAGATATGCTTATGCATGGACTGATGATATTTATAGCATTTGTTGTAGTATTAATGATTGTACCCTGTATAATTAAACTGGTTAGAAGTGCTGTCAAAAAGCTTTAGCAGGTATTTGGATGGCCCAAAAACAAAAAGGGGGAATTGTGGGATCTTGGTTGGAAGAAAAAGGACTCTGCTATCAGGAAATGTCCTTGAACCATGGAAAGAGTGTGAAGGAAGAAGAATGATGGAGAAAAGGCAACGCGGCAAGAAGATAAAGCAGAGTAAGGTAAAGATAAACAGGATGTGGGAGGTACTGGATGAGTTAGATGACAGTCAATCATGTAGTAGATTTAGGCGTGTAAACAACATGTGGGCAATCACATGTATCCAATCATTATTGCTGTTGGTGTGTGTGATCAGTGAAGCTTGTTCTATAACCAAGTGATGTACTGGTAATAAAGGTCTTTGTTTTATAACTCCCATGCAGCTGCTGAAGTCCATTCTCCCCCCACAGGCTACATAAGAAGTTGTTCTGAAAGTCTTCCTTTATTTTACACAGACGTGATACTAAAATTTGAAAAATGTCCAGGTATTGTTCCCCAAGGAAAGCTACTACATAGGAAATCACAATCTCGCCCTCACCTATCGCTGGCAGACCCAAGATGTATAGAACCTGCCACCAAAGCTTTAGGCTACAAAAGAAGTTGTTCAGAAATTCTGGGTTTTTTTCAAAGACATGAGCCTAAATATTGAAAACTTCCAAGGATTGCTCCTCAAAGAAAGCTGTTAGCCCTGAATTTTCATGCTCGGTCTCACCTACCCGTGACAGCCCATTCACAGACCCAAGAAGTATGTACCTTCCATCCATTCCTTAGGCTACAGAAGTTGTTCAGAAATTCTGCTTTTTTTCAAAGGTGCTGTAAATGGACTGCCAGGGGTAGGTTAGTGTCAGCAAGAGAATACAGGGATAGCAACATTCCTGGGGGACCAATCCCTAGATGTTTTCAATTTTTTTTCTGGCTCTTTGCTAGAGCTAATAAAGCACTTTTGGAGAATAACCTGTGCTGTAGCCTAAAGCAAAGTCTCAAGACACCTTTCTTTTAGTGTACAAAACAGGTTGCTCTTAAAAAATGCTTTATTATCTCCACCAAGTAGCCAAAGAAAAGCCTACACTAATAATTTAATATGTCTAGGGATTGCTACCCCTGGAAAGCTGATATCCCTGTATTCTCTTTCTGGTGATGACCTATGCCTAGCAGCCCATTCATACCACCAAGAAATCCAGACATGACACTTTTGCTTTAGCTTACAGATTAGGTTGTTCTCAAAAAGTGCTTTATTAACTCTAGCAAATAGGCAACAGAAAAATTGAAAACTTCTAGGGATAGTTCTGCCAAGAAATGCCCTCATTACCTTTCTGGCCCTCACCTACCCCTGGTAGCCCATTCAAAGGTCAAAGAAATCTGGACCTGCCTACTTTCCTTTAGGCTACAAAACAAGTTGTTCTCTAAAATAGCTTTATTAATGTTAGCAAAAGCCAACACTAAGTATTGGAAATGCCTAGGGATTATTATCCCCAGAAAGTTGCTATCCCTGAATTCATTTACGGGCATTCACCTACCACTGGCCACCCATGCACAGGCCTAGGAATTATGGACATGCCACTTTTGCTTTAGCCTACATACCATTTGTTCTCAAAAAGTGCTTTATTAATTCTTGTGAAGAGGCAATATTAAAAATTGAAAATGTCCAGGGATAGGTTAACCAGGGAAACTGTTAGCCCTAAATTTCCTTGCTGTCCCTCAGCTATCCCCAGCAGCCCATACAGAGCACCAAAAGTATGAACTTGATAACTTTTCTTGATACAAATGCTTTACTAACTCCACCACATAGCCAAATATAATTGATAACATCTTGGAATGCTCACCCAGGAATGCTGCAAGCCCTGTATTATCTTGCTGGCCTTCACCTAACTCTGGCAGCACATTCACAGCAGCAAGAGATTTGGACCAGAAACCTTTGCTTTAGGCTACAGCACATGCTGTCCTGAAGAAAGTGCTTTATTATCACTAGGAAAAAGTTTAAACTAAAGATTGTATATGTCTAGGGATTACTAGTCCAGGAAATCTGATAGCCCTGTATTCTCTTTCTGTGGTCACCTACCCCTGGCAGCCTATTCACAGACACAAGAAATCTAGACCTGATACCTTTGCTTTAGGCTACAAAACAGGTTGTTCTCAGAAAGTGATTTATTAGCTCTAGGAAAAAGCTGATACTAGAAGTGGAATATTTCTAGGGATTGTCCCCACCAACTAACAAAAAGGAAACACGAGCCTTCTTAGGTGCTGTGGGTTTCTGGAGAATGCGCATTCCTGGATATAGTCAGATTGTAAAACCTCTCTATGAAGAGACTCGAAAGAAAAACAATTTAATTGGGGTCCTGAACAAAAACAGGCCTTTGAACAGATCAAACAAGAGATTGTGCATGCAGTAGCCCTTGGGCCAGTCCAAACAGGACAGGACATTAAAAATGTGCTCTATACTGCATCTGGAAATAATGGTCCTCCCTGGATCCTCTGGCAGAAAGCACCAGGGGAAACTTGAGGTCGACCCCTAGGATTTTGGAGTCGAGGATACAAAGGCTTAGAGGCCAACTATACTCCAACTGAAAAAGAAATATTGGCATCATATGAAGGAGTTCAAGTTGCTTTGGAAGTGTTTGATACTGAAGAACAGATCCTCCTAGAACCACGGTTACCAGTCCTAAATTGGATGTTCAAGGGTAAGTTCCCTTCCACACATCATGCCACTGATGCTACATGGAGTAAATGATGAGCACTGTGGTCTGGTTACTGATGGATCTTGCCGTCTTGTAGGAAAACATTGTAAGTGGAAAGCTGCTGTTTGGAGTCCCTCATGACAAGTAGCAGAAGCAGCTGAGGGAGAAGGTGAATCAAGTCAGTTCGCAGAGCCATCCAGCTGGCTTTAGACATTGCTGAACGAGAAAAGTGGCCAGTGCTCTATCTCTACACTGACTCATGGATGGCAGCAAATGCCTTGTGGGGATGGTTAAAACAGTGGAAGCAGAATAACTGGCAGAGTAGAGGTAAACCAATTTGGGCTGCCACACTGTGGCAAGACATTGCTGCTTGGATAGAGAAACTAGTTGTAAAAGTCCATCATGTGGATGCCCACGTACCTGAAAGTCGAGCTACTGAGGAACATCAAAACAACCAGCAAGTGGATCAGGTTGCTAAAGTGTTTCCAGACAGACTTAGACTGGGAACATAAAGGTGAACTATTTTTAGCTCAGTGGGCTCATGATACCTCAGGACATCAAGGAAGAGATGCAACATACAGATGGGGGTGTGACTGAGGGGTGGATTTAACTCTGGACACTATTGCGCATGTTATCCATGACTGTGAAACATGCGCCACAATCAAACAAGCGAAACAGTTAAAACCTTTGTGGTATGGGGGACGATGGTCCGGCAGAATGATTGCATCACACTTCCTCAAACCCGCCAGGGTAAGCACTATGTGCTTACAATGGTGGAAGCAACCACCGGATGGCTGGAAACATACCTTGTACCTCACGCCACTGGCCGGAATACCATCCTGGGTCTTGAGAAGCAGATCCTGTGG
The DNA here is from genome assembly GCA_027560095.1 of Chloroceryle inda. Classification (NCBI taxonomy): domain Eukaryota; kingdom Metazoa; phylum Chordata; class Aves; order Coraciiformes; family Cerylidae; genus Chloroceryle; species Chloroceryle inda. The sequence goes on along the minus strand of JANHFY010007397.1, from coordinate 2,984 downwards.
CAACATGGTACTCCAGAAAGAATTGAGTCTGACAGTGGGACTCATTTCAAAAACAATCTTATAGACAATTGGGCCAAAGAGCATGGTATTGAGTGGGTGTATCACATCCCCTATCATGCATATCACATCCCCTATCATGCACCAGCCTCTGGAAAAATTGAACAATACAATGGACTGCTAAAAACTACTCTGAAAGTAATTGGGGGTGGAACCATTAAAAACCGGGACAAGCATTTAGCCCAAGCCACCTGGTTAGTTAACACCGGAGGATCCATCAATCGAGCTGGTCCTGCTCAGTCAGACCCATTACATACAGTAGAAGGGGATAAAGTCCCCGTCATTTATGAAAGGAATCTGTTGGGAAAAACTGTGAGGGTATTTCCTACTTCGGGAAAAGGCAATCCCATTTGTGGGACTGCTTTCACTCAAGGACCTGGAAATATTTGGTGGGTGATGATGAAAGACGGTGAAGTACAGTGTCTCAAGGAAATTTAACTCTGGGTGAGAATACTTGATTCAAAGCTGTATATTAACTGTATAATGTTAAGAGTATTCAATAAGTGTCTTCCAGGACATTATCGTGGTGATAATAGGAGCTAGCCTTATCAAGTGGCATCCAGTAACCTGTTGAGATGAATCTGCAACCTGTGGGCACGAACTGCAATGAATTTCATCTTTTCTACCCCGAGAGACTGTTACAACAGATGGAAATCTACAGGCATGAACTAAATGAATTTTTCTGTAGGAAGAAATGCTAACTTAGTGATGGGTATGATGTAAATAATATGGAATAAGGGGTGGAATGTCCTGATTTGGGTGAAAACAGAACTAATTCTGTTCAGTGATTTTACTTTTCAATTCAGTATTTCTAACTAACAGCACTTTCTGAAGTTAGAAGCATGTCTTTACAGGCAGTGTCTGCTCCCAGCAGTGATAACAGCCCATGTTTAGAGTTACTACCAAGGTTTTGTATGCAGACCAAGGCCACTGCTGGACGGTGTGTACCACACAGGGGGGTGCAGAAAGTGAAAGACCACACCTAGGGAGGAACGGACAGGGCAGGTGACCCCCAACTGATCAACGAGGTATTCCATCCCATATACGTCATATTGGGTAGCAAGCAGCAGGATCTGAAGGGTCTATAGGACTTTTCCACAGGCTCTTCTCCCTTCTTGGACTGCTTCCCCGGAACATCCAAGGAGGACTCTATCCATTCTGCCTTTGATCCCGTGTTCCTGAATCCAGTAGCAGAATCCAGCTCCTGAACACAGCTCCTGTCTGCTATGAGGCCTGGTCTGGGAACCTCAGTGCCTGCTCTACAACATCAGTGGTGATGGTGATGTAATTACCATCAGGAGGTTGTGTTTGGTACTGGTTTTGTATATATCTGTACACATTCTAGTTTATTATTATTATTATCAATAAAGCTGTTCTAGTTTCCTTTTCTAATCACTAAGTCTCTTATTCCTTTTCTCTTCCCCTTTGGGAAGGGAGGGGTATTAACAGAGAGCATTGGTTAGGTCTAAGGGTTCTTTGCTAGAGTTAATAAAGCATTGAGAACATCCTGGTTTATAGACTAAATCAAGGAGTCAGGTCCAGATTTCTTCAGGCTGTGAATTGGCTGGCAGAGGTAGCTGAAGGTCAGCAAGTGAAGTCAGGGCTAAAACCTTTTGGGGAAGCTCTATGTAGACGTTTTAAATTTTCAGTGTCATCTTTTTCCTTGACATAATGAAGCAGTGCTTGAGAACAACATGGTTTGTAGCAAAGGTGTCAGGTTCAGATTTCTTCATGCTCCGAATGGGTTGCAAGGGGTAGGTGAAGGCCATCAAGAGAATTTATTTATAGCGTTATTCCTGTGTGTACAATCTCTAGATGTTTTTAAATTCAAATGTAAGCTCATTGTTAGAGCTAATAAAGTACTTCTTGAGAACAACCTGATTTTTAGGAAAAAGCAGAGGTGTAATTTCCAGATTTCCTGGGGCTGTGAATGGGGTAGGTGAACACCAGCAGGATTACTCGGGCTTAACAGCATTCCTGGGCAGCAATCTCTAGATGTTTTTTTGTTTGGTTGGTTTGGGTTTTGTTTTTTTTTTTTCCTTGGCCCTTTGTTTGAGCTAATTGAAGGTTGGAGACTGGAAGTCTGATGGAGTTTTACTAATCTTTAAACAAACAACAACAGTGAATGGGTAGTTGTATACTATGGGCATACTGTGAAATTCATAGCCCTGTAGATAGTGGTTGTCACTGGGAACAGGAAAACAGGATGTCTTGAGGCACCCAGGCATGATGAACAGACAAGAACTGGTTTTGTGGCAAGAATAAGTATTTTAGGCTTTAGATCACCAAAAGAACTCAGTGATGAAGAAGAGAAGATGAAGTAAATTATACTAGAGGCCACAAATGACCACCAGAGGGAGAAAAGACCCAAATTTTATTATACATGCTCGGACTATCTAATTGAATTCTAGGAACCCATTAACATAAGACTGCCCTTTATAAGAAATATAATGAATATGTATTTTTAGCCTGCATATAAACTAGGTACCTATCTTGCATTGGTATGCACATTTGGAGGAGAGATCCCCTGTGCATCCTGTTCTGTAATAAAGAATACCTGCTTAATAACACTATGTTGTTAATGACTTTATCTCAGAATCCTTGCCCAGCAGTATCTAGCTTCCCACTTTGGTGACTAGTGTTAGAAAGGAAGGGATCTTGGAAACTCAGACCTTTGAATCATAATAAAGCACTTATTGAGAACAAAAACTTTCAAACCTAAAGAAAAGGTGTCATATCCCAATATCTTGGTGCTGTGAATGGGCTGACAGGGGTAGGTGAGGGCCAGGAAGACAATTTAGGGGTATCAGAGTTCGTCGGGTAGCAATCCCTGGAGATACTAAATTATTACTGACAGATTTTTTTTTCATAGAGTCAATAAAGAACTTTAAAGAATAACCTCTTTTGAGAATAACTTTTAATTTTTT